>JAWWEN010052737.1:0-10077 GCA_035582955.1 Sycophila texana | reverse complement strand
ATTCATGTTATCTGTATATCTATATATTTTTATCGCATATTTAAAATATCAAATTGATAATTTCTATTTTACAGTCACTTTTTTATTATTTTTCTCGTAGTAGTACAGACTGAATAACGTTTTCCATCACGAATAATAATTTTAAATTAAAATTTTTGCAACACATTCCGATATTGACCAAGTTGAGCACCACTATGGCGCTGGAGCCCCCTTAAAGGTGGCTCTGCACGGGTATATAGAATTTTTTGTAAATAATAGTAATGCAACTAACGTAAATTCTGCAAAATAATAACAAGGCAACATAGGATGTATTTCTCGCGTGAAAGTGAGTGTTTACATTGACTTATTTCGCACTCTCGTGAATCTAAACAGCAGTGTGAGTGATTGAAAAGTGAGTGAGATTCGAACGTTTTAAGACTAGCTTATACTTTTTATTACTTTTCATTATTTTTCAACGTCATGTCAGTTCTCGAATGAAGCAAGACATTTTTTTTAAAAAAGCTCAATATATCCGTGTAAATCCATCAGATCCCTCTTTATTACTATTTTTTTTTAATGAATATGTAGTAAATTAATGATAAAGCTTAAATCGACGATAAATAAACTTAATTATGATTATGATGAACTATGTGCATAATGAATTTCTACAAAATGCAAGCTATTATTTGATACTAGTATTTAATATTTAAATTTTAAAGGAATATAAAACTGTTTGAAATATATCACACAGGTTATCAATAAAATTATGGAGAAATCTATCACATTTTGAATGAGCATTGTATTTTTAAGCTTCAGGCGGTCAAAGCGGTATCTTTACGTTTATGCTTCATTAAGCAACAATCTGCAAAAAAAATTTGGACTTTGCCTTTGATCTGCTGTCGCATAATAATTTTAGATATCTTCAGGTCGGTAGCAAAAATAAACTCGCATGCTTTAAATGCAAAAATTAAAACATTAATAAAAATCGAAAACGATAAGCGACCAAATTGGTTCAGCACCTGTAATGTTTAGTCTCTATGTTCTCCTGGTAATACAACAAATTGTCATCCACTGAGGAAGTTAAGCTGCTTAAACTTTTCCTCAAGTCAGAGGCATGAAAGGAAACGTGAGATTTGTTATGATCCCAACGTCAACAGACAAGTGAGCCAAATAAGGTAACATTGAAATAAAAATTTCTCGAGGAACGAATGCAACTCAATGTCACAGTAGTTCAGCATATTACAATAAAATTGAAAATATTGCCAGGCAATTGTAGAATGCTATGGAAATATTCGAGGCCACTAGTATGGCAAAGGCACGTAACAGTTTGCTCAAAATTCAAGAAAAAAACTATAGAATGTACAGCATATGATGCAATCGACATTCTGTCTGCAGTATAAATGAAATCTGATTTTGAAACATCCTCACAAAAGCGAAAATCAGATATTGTTAGAAGATGATGGAAAACGTACACGCTACTCTAACTGTAATAAAAATAAAAGGATTAAATAAACTTCATTAAAGATACTTATTTATGGCTTACAGTCATTTTTCTCTATTTTCCTAAAAAAGAAAAAAAAATGTAATTGGGATTTTGCATGAAAAATTCCATTATTTTCATCAGACAAAAGATCGGAAAATAATCGACACGTATATCTTTTCTTTTATTAATTTAATGTTAATTAACAAAGATATGCAATCATTATCAAGTTCATCGCTACAGTGACGTCAACCCAGCATAGTATATCTATAGTAGCCAGTTGTGACGTCACACAACTTTTTAAAGTTCTATATCTTTGCTAATAATCAGTAAGTTGAAAAAATGATAAATTAAAAAAAAAAATTTCGTGCTAAATCTCAATTGTCTTACTAGGAGAATATCAACTCTCCGGGTAGGTCATGGATTTGGATGAAACTTTGGGAATTGTTTTCTAGTACCGAATAATGAAACAAACCACTTTTAGTTTAGTTTGATCTCATATGCCTTTATTTAGCAGATACAGCAAGGTTTGTTAACATTACTACCACATCTATATATACGATATTTTTAGCATTGTCCTTACGAGGCCAATGTCCCGCCTAAACGCTTATTGCAAAAAATATCCCGCAAATTGACAAAATGTCCCGCACATCCCAGATTCGAGTCATAAAAATAGTATTTAATATTCTTTATGTGCCATAAAGTCATAACCGTTGTTAGTGCTATTTTGGAAATAAAATACAATATGGGCAAATGTTTTGATTTCCAAAAAGTTTTAATTGAAGAGCCTGAACTTCTTAAAAAAAATCAGTGTGCAAAAATATGATTTTAAAAGGCTAAGAGATGCAGAGGCAGAAGAAGGTGAATTTATTTTTAAATTATTTATTTATCTGTTATAAATATTATAAATTATTTACTTATTTTTTACAAATTAATACAAATTAATAAAATCAATTCATGTACATCATTTATGACTCCAAACAGAATAATAGGATAATAAATGTTTAAATCATTTCAGTTTGTTCCAAAATCCCTCCTACAAAAGGTCATCGCTTATAAGGTGGGGCCGTCCTGCATTTCATCGTTTCATAATTGGCTACTTTATTTTAAATAAAGGCTTATGAGATCAAACTAAAAGTGGTTTATTGTTTCATTATTCGGTATTATAAAACAATTCCCAAAGTTTCATCCAAATCGGTGACCCAGAGGGTTGATACTCTCCTTGTTAGTAGGCTCGAATGTACCACACTGGTGCAAGTTGGCAAGCCAAACAACTTTTAGTTTTTCACAAATGCAATTGATTTTAAAAAAATTACCTTTTCCGGCTCTTGTCGAGTTTGCAAAACCGCGAGCGGATAACTTAAAGACATAGAGAAGATCGGAAAGGTAGAATAGTTATTACTTAGAAAAGCAGTGTTCTCGCGGAAGCAAAATTAACCCGCGAGTCGCGCGTCGATGATTCGCATTTGGAATCGTAACGAGAAATTTCAAGGGATTATTAGGTTCGCTAAAGGACGCGTGCTTTGCAATGTAGTGAGCGAATGAGCGAGAGAAAGAGGGGGAGTGATATAGTCTCAAAAATAAATTGCACACGCAGTTAAAGCACAGATATCCGCTTACCGGTTAAACCAGATTCACTCCGATTTTTCGCGTCAAAACACTGCGAGCATGTCTCTCTACCGCCACCACAGTTGCCTCGAGCTGCGTAGGCAGCAAACAGTGAACTGAATCTGCACCGTTATTAATTCATACGACACGGTCAAAGTGAATATTACTAAAGGGCTTATACATAGAAGGATCACTCAATTTTCTGCTCATTCTGTATTATCTTCGATTTTATAGCAATGGGTCAAAATCGTTTGTGGCTTAGCGGATACTCAATTCAATAATAGTCTAAGATATGCATATATTGAAACCGCGAAAAGGGATCATGAATATCGGCGATCGCACGGAAGATTTTATTTCGTCTATAGGTGAAGAAAGGTCCTACCTCGTTTGCGAATGAAGAAACGTCCTAACATCTCGTTTCCGACTGAAAAGATCCTATCGCGGAATGAAACTTTTTTGCGACGATTAATTTTCATTAAATTCGAATTCAGCGCACCCGGAAACCCCCTAGTTGCTGTTGAAAACCAAAACGAAGCAAAGGTTTTTTTTTCAATAATATCACTACTTTTGCTTCTAAATTGCCTAATTTAAACTGTGAAAAAGGTAGATTTGAGCAATAGGCAATGAAAAGGGTCTTTACGGGAATATTTTTCTGTTGCACGCATTGAGAAATGTTAACCCTATGTGGCAATGAAAGATCACGCAAGATCGTAATGACTTTAAAAGGCAAAACTATCTTTATCGCAATAGGTTGAACTCTTTTCGATCTTTACGAAACCGTAAAAGAGATTCAGTAAAAATGACACAAGGCGAGGCAGAGATATCAAATTCAAGTAAAAACCAGAGAACGAACGATAGGACTAGAGAAACAAAATCAGTAATAAAGGGAATGCATAGATGATGACATTTAGAATTCAAAGAGTGAGAATAGACAATGAATTTCACAAATAAGGGAGTGTGAAATATGGCTGGTTCAGAAAGATATGAGTAGTCAACGAGAGAGATAATTTATCACAAAGAAATAGAATCAAATTCGGGGAATGTGAAATAGCTGATAGGCAGATATAAAATGGACAAAGATAAAAAACCAAAAAGGCATATTCACGGACAGGTTGATTGACAAAAAAAAAATCGAAGATTTCCAGTTCAAGAGAAAGTCAGGAACAGACATGCTAACGTGAGATCAGCGCTAGAGGCAAAAAATCTCACGCAGATAGAGAAAGAAAGACGGAAATGGAGAATAAAAGATATGCACTTACAGTTACATAACAAGTTCTTTTAACTAATAAGAAAGAGACGGAAAAAGACATAAACAAAAATACATTCAATCAATGATTGGAATAAAGAATTGCAGTCAATTACATTAGTGAGAAAAACATTTACAGGGACAGATTCACAGAGCTAAAGATAGCAGCAACAAATAAAAAACACAGATAGATAGATTTAGAGGTAGAGATAGGAAGAGAGAGAGAGAGAGAGAGATTGACTGATTGTGAGTGAGGGCCAAAACAATTGTTTTGATATCTCTGCCGTCTCATTCTCAATCCTTGTTGAATCATTTTCCCTTTTGATGATTCTGTCTTTGCCCCTAAGTATTTCACTTTGGAAAAAAATTAGTGTAATTTAAAAACTTTTTAAGCAACAAAACGTAAAGGATTGATGTATGAGCTTAAAATTTACAACGCTTTCTGCTCATGACAGTCAATCTACGTATAAACTCTAATCAAGACTTCTATTATTATAAGATTCAGTGATTAGTATAGGGAGATTCAATTATTTAATTTCGATATTTTATTGGAATAATTATTCTATTACAATTAATCATTACAAACAGTTTAAAAGAATAAAGTCTTAAGGGATTTCAAGACTAATTAATAAATTTTTCGAATAAAATTTATGATTGTGTAGGAATTAATTAATATAATGGAACGGTATGTAAAGTTTCCTTCTACTTGCTAATGAATTGGTAGCAATTTTTAACTAAGTTTTTTTAAATTGAAATTGAAAAGTATTTATTTTAAATTATCAAACAACACAAGAAAACAAGACAAATAGCACTTTTTACCTTGGTCTGCGGGGATTCAGCGACAGCTCCAATCCTTTCATTTGAACCTTCTGAAGACCTGTTCAATGTTGTTCTGTTTGGTGATGAACCAGCTGCAAATAAAATGTTTTTTGTTATTGCAAAAGGTTAAGAGCGGTCAAGATTTTGATAAAGTTTTCATATTCATGTCTAAAAGTTGTTTAATATATACATTGAGAAAAGTAGGTTCAGCAAAAATTAATATTTTTTTTATTAATGAAGCGACCTACTTGATCACATATACACTGTCCCTAGAACGAGTAGGTCGCTCTATTACTAAAAAATAATAAATTTTCTTAACGTATTTTTCTCAGTGTACCAATGAAAAGGGTAAGTTTATCAGTAGAATTAATAGAAATCGATCTGCAATTATTCACAATTCGCGGCACAAAGATTTAGATTTCTAATTACACGGGCTCCGTTGGCGAAATCTCATTATATCGCTTAATCTAGCATATCTTTACTTGCTGCTTTTTTAAAACCAGTGTGCTCTTTTTGTTGGAAAGAAGAACAGTTCACATAAACATTAATATATTTCATGTACGTCAAAATAGAATAACACGTAGATTGTGTGCTAAATCAGTACAAAAGAAATTTGTACAAATCACTTGAAATACAATTTACGAAGCTTTCTTTATTATTAAATTATAAGCAAAAATTTATTTTTGAGGTAGCAGTGCAGATTTGCATACTCACCAGCAAAGACTTGATAAAATTGCGACAGGTAGGTGAGAATGGAAAGGCGATCTGGCACTGCGCAGGAAGTCATGTCTTCAGCATCGAGTAAAGCTGGGATTCCCAGTTGCTGCTCAGCTGTTCTGAAGGCAAGCTCGTTATTACCGTAAATGTCATCTTTATCTAGACTATTGAAATCTCTGAAACACACGTAAGTAACGAAATAAATGGTTAAAATGGCTCGTTGATCATTACGCGAATTAGTGACTTATAAGGACAAAGGAGAATATCAACCCAGACTTACAGACTGATTGTTTGATCGAAAATAAAGAACACGTGTTTAAGATTCAGTCAAATGGGATCTGACAATAAACATGGGAGCCATTATTGAAAAATCTTCCGTTGTTCAAAAGTTCTACACGATTAAAATAAGAGAAGAAAATCAGAGGGAATAGTGTACATGATAATTTATACTCAATTTGTCCAACTAAAAAATCATTAGTGGTTTAAAAGTCAGGCGTCATGAAATTGAGTATAAATTATCTTGTATCCTCTGATTTTCTTCTCTTATTTTAATTGTGTACAACTTTTGAATGACAACAGATTTTTTAACCAAATAAATATTAATCTGTGGCTATTATATGTTCTTCTTTATTTTTTATTTTTCATACGTTTTAGTACGACTTTTTGTTTTTACGTAATGAACGTTTACATAAATAAATGCATATTTTTTGTTGCTAGGATCCATTTGACCAAAATCCAAGAGAAGTGTTCATTATTTTCGATCAAAGAATCAGTCTACAAAATTTAAAAGAAATCCAGAGTCTGGTGTGTAGATACACTGAAAAAAAAATAATAAGGGAAAGTTTACAATAGATTTTGTAAGGTAGGGACAGACTTTGCAAGTCAAGAAAATTACTATAAGTTTTGGAAAAATTACAATTATAGTAAAATTTGCTTTAATTGTGGTAAATTTTACTATAAAAATTGTAATTTTTTCAAAGTTTATAGTAATTTTCTTGGCTGGCCAAGTCGGTTCCTATCTTACTAAATTTATTGTAAATCTTCCACTATTATTTTTTTCAGTGTACCCAGCTCTTTGTTACTTAATTATATTTATTTTTTAACATTAGATCAGCAAATCCCCAGCGAAAGTTGGAGAAAAGTTAGCGGATAGTTATTGGTCGGTATACAGTCGACCTGTCTGTCTGGCAATTACGAGGCGGGTCGCAATGGCGGTTTTCGCGGCATCGTCTAATCGGTCTACCGATCTCCCTTGTTCTCTCCGCGAGCTTTTTATCGAGCCGTCGAATCGACGATTCGATGAGTTGAGGGAGTCTGACTTGCGACCAGCGGTAAATTGTTAATTACCTTGCATTAGCCACCGAGCGAAATAATTGCTTGTCTCTCTTTCGAGGTCTATTGATTTTTTCCGGCTCTTTAATTTTTATAATATTCTAATTGCCAATTCAAGTGATCCTCCCGATCAATGGGCAAAAGTGATACTTTTCTTCGAGTTCCTTTATTTGCTGGTTTACTTATGCGTATGGTTGTACGCGACTAACGCAATTAATCAAGAGAATTCAGTTGCGCCAATTATCCTTTTCACTTTTGTGAGGAATAGAAATTTTCTTCCCCCTGATGGAAAAGCAATCGCTGCTGTTAGATAGATCGAGAAAGGAAGGGGAAGCATTTATTTTGTCATTAGAACTGCGCGAAAGCCGGTTCCGCAACTTTCCATCGCCTTTTCCAGTATTTACTTCAAGCTTTAGCGCACATTATACAAATGCTTTGTAAAAATGTCTATTTTTAAATCTCTTGCGAAAGAAAAGAATTAAATTTGAATGAATAAAGCTTTTCGCTTGGATGCTTCAATATTTGCGTTCGTAATACCCGTGTCATTGCAGTTTTTATAATATCATATCTGCGCAGACATTCAATAAAGTAAATGAAAAAAAAAATCCTTCGTTATATAATATTAAAGTGAAAAGATGTAGCGGATTCAGAAGTTCGCTCCCTTCCCTCCCACACTGACGCATACATTTTTGTATAAATGAGGATTGAAAGGTCAGTCGCAAGGTAATGTATATAACTTACATGAGATCAGGTCGAAAGTGGTGTATCATTGCGCAAAAGGCGAGGCCATCGCGCCACGAGGTGGTCATGTTCTGGACGTTAACTCCTGGATAGCCCTCGGTTATGCGTCTGCACCATAGTTCCAGTGCCTTAGTACCACGGCGCTCTCCCATTCTAGTGGATGTGCCGTTCTCTTCCGTTGCCGTTTTTTACTCTTTCACTTGGCACCTCGAGTGCCTCGCGCTCCTTTTCTTATCTACCCGAGATAACTGCTTCTCTTCTCTTCTCTATGCTGCTTTTCTGTAATTAAAAAAGATATTTATATATTTATTCATTTATTTATTTATTTAAATCATTAAGCGGGCTATGTAGCCTAATACAACAAAATAATACAATAGAAATCTTAATAATGAACATATTATCGTCAAGCTAAAATTCAAGAGTGCACTGAAAAAAAGAACAGAGGAAGGTTTACAATAAATTTAGTAAGATGGGGACAGACCTGGTCAGCCAAGAAAATTACTATAAACTTTGGAAAAAATTACAACTTTTGTTAAATTGTAATTTTTTCAAAATTTATAGCAATTATTCCAAAATTTATAGTAATTTTCTTGGCTTACAAAGTCTGTCCCTATCTTACAAAATTTATTGTAAATTTCCCCCTATTATTTTATTCAGTGTGTACGAGGGCAGAGTATTTTTAAATTCTCCTATAGATATCGAAGTTAAAAAAAATGTTTTTTCAATTTAAAAATGAACAATGCATCATTATTTTTGTGGTTTTCCGGCGTAATCCAATGCACGTAATTTACTTTTTATGTAATAAGCATAACTTTCGAACCGATAAAGATATTTTTATTTTGTCTCAATGCCTCGCCTTATTAGTTAAATGATGTCACTTTGACGCATGTTTATTTGTTTATTTTAAATAACGATTAAGCCGTGTGTTTTTGTTAACAGTTCAGCTGCTCATGACTTTCAAGTAGCAACACTATAAAAAAATGTTTAAATTTAGCATCATTTTTTAAAGCGATATTGAGTATCAATTTTTTTAAAACACAAAAGCTTAATTTTCTTTGTTGCTGACGAGTTCCTATAAAAATATCGATGCTCATAAAAATAAAATATAACACTTGAAAGAAAGGTTTTTTTTCATAGGTTTAATAAAATGTTAACAGTCCAGTGCTGGTCAAGTCTTCATTAAATAATTAATTATTGAAAAACGATAAAAATGAAAAACAAAAAAAAAAAAAAAAAGATAAGTCAGCAAGCATGATGCGGACTTTTAATCTCGACGAAAGAAAAATAAAAGTAGCAACAACAATCAAGTATGAGTAAAAGTCTGGCTCTTTTATTTGTTTATGGAAGGTCACATCGCCCTAGCTGCACTTTCGGAAACCCTTATAAGCCTCAATTCGTTTATACACTGTTGAAGGTCAACGGTGGACTCATTTATGACCTTTGAAAATCATTGCCTTAAAAGTACCGACGCCTTGAGCAAGTACGAGCATGTATGGGTGTGCATGCGTTTTCGCAAGCTTACTACGCACTCTTGCGAGCAAACACCATTCTGAGAAACCAGAAAATTATACTTGGGCTTGATCCAAACGAAACACGCCACTCATTCTTCCTTTTACATGGAAAGAAGGCCTCAAATCAAATATGGAGATCAATCAATAGAACACCCAAAATTAAATGGTACTTCTAGAAAAATTATTATTTAGTTTTGAAAAAGAAAGCTTACTTTGATTCTCGCGTATAGATTTTGTAGACCCTAGAAAAATTCTCTACCAAAAATTGCAATAATCAATTTTAACGTCCTCACAGACTGGTATTTATAGTGTAAATATTCCAATATTTTCTTGTAAAGTTTACTATAGTTTCTTTCAAAGTTTATTGCAAGCTTTAACAAATTTTGCTACAGCACTTCATCAATTCTTTCAGTAGTAATTCTCGTAATTTTTCCAATAGTCTGTGAAGATATTAAAATTGACTACTGCAATTTTTAGTAGAGGTTTTCTTCGTGCAGTAATTTTCTCTTAAAAAAAGGATGGCAGGATGTTGCGAAGTATTTTAATAGTATATTACAACACTTGTGCGTTAAGGTGGTTATCGTGATTTTTCACTTTCTTAAGAAGTTGCTCAAAAAAATCATACGCGTAGCTTTTACTTTAAT
>JAWWEN010052736.1:0-10081 GCA_035582955.1 Sycophila texana | reverse complement strand
TTTTTTTTTTTTTTTTTTTTTTTTTTTTTTTTTTTTTTTTTTTTTTTTTTTTTAATTATTAATTATTTTTTATCAATTTTTCTGTTGGTCATCTCATTAAGAAAGTTTCAAGAAAACAATTACAAAGTTCAACTGACTTTACATATCTTCTTTTCACGTAGACGTAATTCATTCCTCAAGCAGACGCTACAAGAATGAAAAAATCGACAAAAATTTAGGAGCACGCGTCTATCTTTTATCTAACTTAGCAAATTCATTGACGATTATTCCAGACAAGCAATTAAATGCTCGGCTCAGATGCACGCAACGAGAAAAATCTCGACTTTAAAGAGTCCAGTGAGCCCAATCAGTTTTCGACCCTCCGCGATAAATAAGGAATTTTCTCGAGGAGCCCGCGGAAAGATTTTTCTTTAAGAAAAAGAGTGAGAAAAGGAGCGTCTGCTGCGACTCTGGGGGCGCCTTATCGGGAATCCCGAAAAATCCTCGCTCGGGGGATCGGAGGTCAAGCGGAGAGACACGCCTCGGGCGGATAAGGGAGACGCGGGAATGTGCACCCTCAGGCGGGGGATTTCGCTCGGGACCTTGCAGTTGAAGGTGCCGAGCTGGTTTTGAGAATTCCCGCCTCATGCGAGATGTCCGCGATAGCTCCTCAAGCTGTTTTTGCTGTCTGCAGGATCGTTGAGTTCAATGATAGATGCACCGGAAAATAAGATTAGTAATTTCAACAAAAGATTTCTTTAAGGAGTTTTAAGGAAATGGTTTAATCGATTTTATTGAAATTACTGAATAAAGTGACTTTAACGAAACATTCAGTTAGTTCCTTAAATAAATATTTTTTTGAAATTACTAATCTTTTTTTCAGTGTGCGATTGATTCTGTTTGGGCTTTATTGTTATTTTTTTGTTTATTTTATTTTTTTTATTTTTTTTAAGAGACGTAGTTTCGACACGGTTTTGATTTTATTATTATGATTGTTTTGCTTTCTTTTTAAAGAAACAAGCGGTATATATTCAGAAAATCAAGTGGCTTTGAATACGGAATGTTTATTGCTTTTAAAGCACTAAAAAATTTTATCCACAGTCGTAAAGTTTGGTTTTCTACGAAAAGTCTAACGAAAATCGTAAAAGAAAAATAAAAATGAAAAATTGTTCAACATCTGTTTCACATTGTAATTTTTTTTTTAACTACAAGCATTAGAAAATGTTCTTTAATCTTACAAACTGCGTGTTGTAGTTCATAAAGCAAATACAAATATCAAATGACATATAGCAAATATCAAGGAGATGCAGTTTGCTCATAATATTAATGGAAATTAAAAATCAGAATAGTGGGTTGATGGTCTCAGCACAATTATAACATAGGTTCCAGTGTCAAAAGCTCTGTGAGGCGATCTTAGAAGCAACAGACTACTAAAAGCCGTTCAAGTGGAATTTTTAAAGATGAGAGCGAAAACAACTTTAAGTGTCACGCCGCTTGGCCATCTTAACTATTTCCTATTTCTTCTGTACCTCAAGAAAGAAGTATGAATTATTTATCGATTATATTTAATAAATTGTCACATTAAAATGAATTACTTTTTTATTTAATTTAATTAATGACTTCTTCTTAACGATGTTTTACGCTAATGGTGAAATATCGTCGATCAATCTGGAGTATCTAATCATTTTAATCAGCAATTCATTTTCTGTCATTTACTTTATTAGCAAAAATAAGCAGCTAACTTTTTTCCATTAAAAATGTTAATAAGTTCGATGATTACTGTTATCTAAATATATCTCAATTTTGTAGAAGAAAAAAAGGAATAAACAGACACACAACACTTTATAATAAATGAGTTTTTTCGTTTAATTTTTATCCTGTACTTGCAGTATGTATCTTTGTTTTCCTAGAAACGCAGTTTAAGCGGCTCAAAATTTATAAACGGTTGTAAACCCTCATGACTTTTGCACATCCCTCTAAGCAATTAAAGAGCCCCTTTATCTCGATTACTTTAAGAATTCACCCGGCCACGGACGAAAATACAGAATAAAAAATGCATCGACGGTCACACTCCTTATCTGCAAACGGAAAAAGCAGAGACCCGGAAAATTGAATTACGCGTTGCATCTCCAGCCCGTATTCGTAAATATAATATCTGGGACACGAAAACGAAGCCGTGGCGAAGATAAGGCCTCGTGGAATTTCCTGCTGGCGTCTTATCGTCTGATTAACTCAGTCCCTTTTAAGGGGCGAGTTTTGCACGGACGCGCAATGTTTACTTCATTATTCACGCGACTTAATTTCTGCCCCGGGACGTGAGTAAGAAGCAGTGGAGAGAGGAGGGCTGCCGGAAAGGGGGAGAGAAGGAGACCTAAAGGCGCCCGTATATCGATTAAGTTTTAACGCAAATTAGGACGGAAGGTGCTGCGTCCTTCCGACGTTTGCACATCGAGGTCC
Organism: Sycophila texana; assembly: GCA_035582955.1. NCBI lineage: Eukaryota > Metazoa > Arthropoda > Insecta > Hymenoptera > Eurytomidae > Sycophila > Sycophila texana. Next base: position 7,645 of record JAWWEN010052736.1, on the reverse strand, counting down.
TCGAGATTTCGTAACGTTGGTGAATTGCTTTGAGATCGGGCCGGTATAAATCTATGAGGCGAAATGAAATATGCGGAGTGTGGGTGGATCGTGAAATTTACAAACCAATAGAATTTCGGAAGAAGCTATTGAACTGTAGATTCTGACGTTAACGTTCTTTGCCGTGAATTATGAGTGATTTTGAATTAGCAATGAATGAAATAAACGTAGAAAAATATACGTGAATTTTATAATATTGTTTAAAAGATAAAATAGAATGAGTAGAAAAATGAAGATTTCATGCGGCATTGAAATGTCTTTTTTAGTATCTTTTTAAACGGGTAAATAAATTAATACGTAACTACTTTATATTTTTATCTATGTGTAAGATCAATCGTCGTTAGCTTACAGCGTTCCAGAGATATTTGAAATTATCTGCAATATTTACATTAAATATGTCCGACCGAATCTGTACATTATCTACTTAATATTGAAATCTTTATTTTACTGTTATGGTACGGTATTAATTTTTGGATACTTAATCTTCTTTTTCATATTTTTAAATCAATTATTCAAAAGTGTTATTGAATATTCAATAAAATCTTGGCGTACATTAAACGTACTCGTTCAGATATTCCAAAATACATCAAATATTACTTATCATAATCAAGTTTCCTCTGTGGAATAATGAAATTTGATTAAAACGAGTGGAGTTTATGGTAGAGATTAAGAATATGACTTATAAAGTAAATGTACATTCATTTTATGTAAATTAGATATCAATTATTTGAAAATTTTTAATAGTACTATTAATAAAAATTACATCATAATTAAATTTAATACGAAAGCTAATAAAAATAAAAATAATTTAATTTAAAAAATTAGAAAGCAGTTCAATTTTGAAAGAAGTGATCGATAACATAAATTTCTAAGTGGCAAAAGTTTCGACGACCTCAGCATTTCTTCTAAAAACATCTGGAATGGACAAGGAAGTTTAGTCATAAAACATTAGTTAAAATCCTTCCATGCTTGTTCTCTTCCTTTTTTCATCGATTTTTTCAACCGTGAACAGCCACATACCACGTAGAGAACTTTTTTCCGATTCGCTTACATCCAAGCTATTCTTTTCGACTTCAAAATTAATGTTTCCCGGAACAATAGTGGCCCTTTTGGAGGCAGCAAACGTAATAGCGTGGAAAACTCGCAAAATGCCAACTAAAATTTTTATGACATAATAATCTACCTCAGGAATGGTTTTCGGTTATTAAAAACTTATGATGATAAAAAAATTAATCTCTCTTTAAAGTTTTCATTTCTTTACACCTTTTGTGAATATTTCACACTTAATTAGTAAATTATTATGTCTAATAATTTTGAATTGTTTTTACTATTGTTTTTTGTTATTTGATTCCTGTCTCTTTTTTTCTCCATTACAATTACGAGAAAAAGGTTTGGAGAATCAGATAACAATTACCATTTGGATTAGTCTAAAAACATGAGAAAGTAGAAACATTCGAGTATAGTCAGACATAATTACAATCCATTTTTTAAATTTATCCCTTCCATCAAGGGAGTAGTTTTTTACTTTAATTTTACTTAAACGTAAAATTTTTTATTTGTCACTAAATTCGTGAACGTAAAACGTACATCCACAATAAACGTTATCAACAGCAATGAGACCTTTTTGAGCGCTCGATATTAATTGCACGGACACTTACCCAAATTTACCATGTCATATACCGAGGAAATTGCATCGAAGCTCGCGAAACATAAGGCAACACTTCCAAGAATTTCGTCGGATCGAAAATTGAATCTCTGTTTCCTGCGAGCCGTACAAATTCCTCGCGCAGTGGATATATCAATCGCGCCGAGGACGCGCGAACTTTCAACATTAGCTAATTAAATCGAACAAAGTGGTGACAATTACTGGGCAAACAATTTCGCAACTTGGCCGATTAATTTCGCCGGGCGCAACGATTAAAGTCGTATAGAGGCAACTCCTGCACATATGTGCGTTCGCGTTTCGCTCGCTATACCCTCGTTTGACGCGTCTAACGAGAGCTATACCGCCTGTTCGATAAGATTCATCGCTCGTCCATGAATGCAATCAGGACGCTTTGCTTGTCTTTGCAAATTATAACGATGGATTCACCGGCTTCATTCTACTGCGTTTCTCTATGGGAAATATTTGTGCGTTCGTTTCGATGTGCGTCAAAGAGACAGTTTTATGAGGAGGATCGTTTTGATTCCTCAAAGAGTTTGTGAGGAGGATGATCTCTATCGAAGCTTTTTCTTTATTTTGACCTAAAAAGAAAAACGTCTGGAAATCAAATAATAATATCTTGAGAGATAGATGGTCGTACACACTCAAAATAAACTTCGAACATGTTTTCAGATAAACTTTTTGTTTACTACTACAAAGCTTCTTCAAGGAGGAAGCAAAATTAAAAAATTTAGTAAAATTGTATATACGTAGGAAAAATAACTCGTAGCTACTATAAAACCACTGTTGTTATGGTTATTCGACTAAATAAATGAAATATACAAAAAGTTTTCCCTAATTTTGATTAGAAACGCTCATAAAACGGAATGAGTGATTACTTGAACATTGATTTCTGGCGAGCATTTTTTCAAAATCTTATGATCTCAAATAACCTCATTAAATGTTTCCAGGTAGAAAAGTTATTTATAAAATTATTTAAGAAATTATTTATAAAGTTATTTATAAATTGTATTGTAGCAGTATCTCCTGGATCTGTGATAACTGCTATTTTTCTTGTTCCAAAAAAATATTTTTCAGAGAAAATCGATGTAGATGATAATAAGATAGAATAAAAAATAAAAATTCTTCAGTTTTAACATAATTTTTTTTTATATATAATAATAATGAAAAATAATAATTCTAATTTGTTAATTAGATTGTTAGTACGTCTTAGGAAAAAAAGTTCGCTAAGGAATAACTTTTACACAGAATTCGTTCTATTTATCAAGGAAGAAAGAAAATTTTCCAGCTTCCCTTTGATCGAGGAAAGTAGTAACTCGTCGTACAAACAAAAAGTTTTTCCACAAAGGAAATTTCTGTATTATTAATCCGTACCATTAAGGAAGCTAATTTTTAATTTCAACATTAAAAAATCATTTCTTTTCACTTTCATTTACTTATCACACTTACTTAAAGTTCCTTTCCGATCCTTAATCTCCCATCAAAATGAGCAAATAACAAATATTTTTCAACAAACAAATAACGACACTACAAAAAAACCTAGTTAAATACGTGCCAGACGATAAATCAAATTTTCCACTTCTCAATAGCACTGCAAAGTCTCTCTCTCTCCACCTTCCAGGACTATAAACCCACCAGAGCCGTAAATTTATCCGCAATCAACTCGGCCCATTGTACGGCGCGTCTCGCGCTCTCGTTACCCAAGCCCCAATGCTTCGCAGCTCCAGCGATATTCGCACGGCGGGCAGCAACAGCGGCAACCCAGGTCTATTTTCGTCAAGAGCCATTCCTCCACTCTCCTTTTTTCTCGCCTCACTTTCGCCCTTTCCTCCTTCCGCCAATGCGCAACTGCGTCATCTGGTAAGAGCCGAGGACTCCGTTGTCTTCTTATGCTTTCTCTCTCCGTTTCATCCCACTTCGCGCTTATGCACGGCGCGTGTCAAGATCACGAGGAAGGCCGTCGTTCCCTTTGCCCGGGCGCAGGTAACGAAAGCACACGAGAGAGTCGGATGTCGCGCTGTTTTCGCGAAGAAGTGACTTCTCGTAAGCGCTCCAGCTTCCTCGCGTGCTCTTGGACCTCCGAAATCTCATTGTTCTCGCTGAAGTAACGTATGCTGGCGAGAAGTACGAAATGAAGCGGCGGAACCGACGGGGGAAACTGGCGTAATGCCTTGTGAAGCGTTTCTCTGAGGTGCTAAATTTGGTTTCACTTTGTCTTTTCTTTTCATTACTTTTCCCACGCAGGAATGTTAAAGATGCTGCTCTGCATTGCTTCTTTTGGAGATTGCTCATTTAATGCGTTTTTTATTATTTAAAAGTTTTAATTGTATTTAAGTTTGACAGCTGCATTGCATTTTGATGAATTTAAAAAAAAAAATTGTAGGGCAGCAGATGAAGGAAGGATGTATTAATGAAGTTGGAATTTAATAACGTTTACTCTAGAAGAACTGGAATATTTTTAGATTATGTGAAACTATTTTCTAGCTAGAAATAGTAATCTTAAAACTGGCCAATTCATAAGAAAAAGTAAACAAATCTTAAACATTTAGTTATCTTAAAGGCATATTTCTCTAAAATATATATTTTTTAATGTCTGACCATATCCGACTTGTTCTACTTACAGGTGAACTATTGACGCGTATACTTAGAACTACTCTAATTTAAGTTTACGAAACCAAAATAAAACTTCCTAAAATAGACGATCAAAATTGAACATGTAATTTAGTAGTTTTTAAGCATGTCTGACATCACTTATCTGTTTCTACTTGTTAGTAATTATTATCTTGAATATTTATAATTTTCTTAAGCTTACTCAACGAATATTTGTGTCGGTAGATACAAAATTTGTCCGACAGTACTTGCGTGTTTCTACTTGCCAGTGACTATTGCCTTGAATATTTAACTTTTTTTCTACTTACATAACGAAAAACAATCTTAAACAGATGATCAATTGAATATTTGCGTTAAAAAGTTTGTCTGATAGTACCTTCCCTTTTTCTACTTCTCAGTAACCACTATCTTTAATACTACTTAAAACTATTCTCACTTAAGCTTACTTAATCAAAAATAAATTGTAAGCAGGCAATCAAAAATTAATTTTTGACTTTGTAGTACAAATTAATGGTTTAAAAAGGATCTTGGTATAAGAGGATCCCACCCATAATCAGATCCGCATTCGACCATCGCAAGATTCGGTAAGGAGAGACAGCAATAGATGCAAACACACGGCTGAGTAAACATCGTTACTAGGGATGTGTATGCCGCATGGCGCGGGGTTTGCACAGATCCTAGCGCGACTCGTGTGTCGCAGTCAATTCAAGAGCGCGGGGCATAATGACTCGAGACTATAGACATGCCCGGGCTCAAACGAACGAGGCAAACACCTACCGTCACACAGTCTAATGAGCTCGAGCTGAGCTTTTAAAAGCTCACCACAAAACCACCCTTCACCCCTACTCTTGCCTGCCCTTACGAAAAAATATTTATACAGGGAGTCGAATTCTTGCAAAATTCCTGCAACATTTCTATAGAATTCTTGCAAGAAATTCGCGCAAATTTCCTGCAGGATTCCTACAAGAAATTCCTATAGGATTCTTGCAGAAACTCTTACAGGAAAGATTTGTTTCATAAGGGTGGTACGGTTGAGGATTCAAGTAAGTACCTTCGAGGTGCGAAAGTCGTTCCTTATTTAACAAAGGAAGTTCCTTCGGTATTCCCTTTCAAAGTGACATAGTTCCTGGAGCTTGCGATTCTGTCGTCCTGAAGTCCTTTCATTCGTCCTGATTCTCCATTTTTTCATTCTAGTATTGCCTTAAAAAATTTTAAGTTTTCTTAAAATACAATTTAAAAAGAAATGAATGTTCCATAATAAATCGGAAGAAATTAATTTCAAACAGCTAAGTAATAATTCCAATCGATTGGAATAATAACCTCCGGCAGAGCTCGATTAACATATCTGACTTTACGTTAAATCGGTGAGTCCGCGCTGAGGTTAAAAACAGAAGGCCGAAGTGAAGAGCGAACTGGCAATATAGGCGGAGGCATCGCGAACTGGAAGAGGAGCCGATGAAAATTCATAACTCAATAGGGCATGCACAGCGCCGGTGCGGCTCGATAGCGTAACCGCTCCGTTTATTAACATCATCCGCGCGCCTCGAGCCATTTGCACGATCCATCAATGGAACACCCGTGGAAACTAATACGCGAACGGCACTACGAGAGACACTTTTTCATTCTCTATACTTCACTCTATTTTTTTTTTTCTTCAGTGCACTGGGCGCCTATTAACACTGGAATTTCGAGATGATGAACTGATAAATCATTTTTTTTAACGGTATTGAAGTTTGATAAGATTTTTTTGCAATAAAGGAAGTATTTTGTAATTAAATTTATCGACGCGTTTGGTTGCCCTTTTACTTTGTTCTGTACAGCCTTTCTTCTCTTGGTGTTCTGTTTTCATTTTATAATTTATTAATGTTTTAATTTCATGTCGACTCGACTCAACGTCTACTCGATATTACTTTATGAGATTAGCTAAGCTGATTAATGGTTAATTAATGAATCTTTAATTTATAGGATCGTGTAATAATTTCTTCTTTTTTTTTTTGAGGTTTGAATTTTTAATTTAACTTGTAGATTATAACATTGTTAAAAAAATATTACAATGTTATAAAATACTATAAAATATTAATCATCCAACAAAAGTTACTACGCCTACAAGTTATGCTGTTAGTAGGTTACTGGTTTCATTTAGAAAATAATATTATCATCAATTTACGCTTTACACTCACTTTACACCAATATTACTTCCAGAAAGTTTTAATTCTATACATTGCTGTATTCTGAAATGATTACACAAACCAATCCAGTTGCCATCTAATTGAGTCTCATAAAGTATATGTAGAACCGTCCACAAACATAAAAAAAAAAATAGATATATTTTTAAAAAGTTTGATTACTAATCCTAAAAGCGCCATATCATCAAACTTTTTTAATATCCGTTCCAGACGAAGTGAACTCATTTATTTTCAAATGCAACATTCTATTACCAAACTCTCTCATCTGGTTTTTAATAAGCAGAAAAAAAAGCTCCAGCTTTAAAAGAATAATTCATAATCTTCTCGCCAACTCCACGCGAAGAGCTTAAAAAAAGCAATTATTCTCCGGCTCTCCGCACCTTCCTCGGCATTACGAGGCTCGTCGGGGCCGCCCGATAGACGGCGAATAAGCGAATGCAATCGCTCGTGACGATGGGGTGGAGTGGGAGACGCGCGGCCGATGCAAATTTTCGAACACTGAATATTAATGGCTCTGTCTCCTCCCGATGTCGACGATATGACGGCCTGGATAAGACAGAAGATGTCACGGACACGCGGCCAAGAGAGACCAGGCGAACCGATAGGTTCTCCGGCCCCTCGGGCGACTCCCGACCTGACCCTTGTGAGCGCGAGTCTATGTAATGAACGACGACAAACCGCGCCGAACTGACCCGTTCGTCCCTCCTGTTTACGTCGAGATATTGCGTTTGGGGGTAGGGCCATTGAACTCGATTATTTCACCGGGACTGTGCCTCTGGTCTTGGATTGCTGGTATTGGCTTTGGGGGAGATCGATGGAAATTTATGGAAACGTGTTGAGTGGACTAGTAGCTATTACATGCGTGTGAATGAAAAAGACATTGCTTATTGATGGATTAGAAAGAATGCGTAAGGAAGGATGTAATAATGAGGTAAAGTTTCAATAAAATTAATTGCATGTCTGACCGTACCTGATTTTTTCTACTGATCAATGACCACTACTCTACATACTTCGAACTATTCTCCTTAAACTTATTGAGGTACTTAACTAGTAATTTTACGAAATAAACTTGTAGAAAACATAGACGGCGGAGAACTCTCACTCGGGTCGGGTACGCGCGGCGCGGAAAGGATTAAATAATAAAAAA
>JAWWEN010052735.1:0-10083 GCA_035582955.1 Sycophila texana | reverse complement strand
TTGTAAATTAGAGAATTTAAAAAATAGTAAAAAAAGTACATTTTTTGGCAATTTTTCATGGTACTCTACCCTTAATAATTCATCATTGAATTACGGCCTTTTAACTATAGATCTACAACAAACCAATTAGTTAAAACCAATCGTACATAAAAAAAAATAGTTCGTTTTACCCGAAAAATACAATAACAATACGTATAGAGGCATTGGGATCCCCAGGAGAAAAAGATATATGAAAAAAAAAAAATCAATTGATTCCCGCCTAACGGTCGGCACAAAGACCGCAGAGAATAAGAAGAGGGTGCAATGCCGGGGAAGCGAAGCAATTAAGTTCCCATCGAGGCTGCCCTATCATCTCGCAGCTCCGGGAAGCGAGCAGCTTGATGACGATTCACGAAATTACGTTTGCTCGCCGCGGTAATCGGGAATCTAACAAACTCGCTGCAGCCGTGCGTGACGACGGCACGGGGTGAGAGTGCGCGGGACTCGTTCATTATGCGCCGGTCGAATGTGAAACGCCGAGAGTCGGGGGTAGCACGGTGGGGTGCATGGACTTGTATAAATGACGTCGATTCCGTCTTAAAAAGACTCCACACTTCGATTCTACGATGAGCGGGAGATTTTAAATTTGGAGAATACATTTTATTTTGTTTTGGGTAAATAATTAGGCCCTATGTTGAACTCATCAAGTTTGGATTGATTGAACTATTTTCATACAATTAATGAGTTTTTTTTCCCAAATTATTAATAACTGCCGGTATGTCTAAGTAATTCTCCTTTCATTTAAATAAGATGCTTATAAAGATCGACAGCATTTTCTTCGACAATTGGAAACTTAATTTTAAATTATCATAAAAATGTTTAGCTCTGACGAAAGTAATCCGACACCTACTTGCAGGTATGTTTTTATTCAATAATTTTCTCGTTTTGTGATTAAATAAATAATTTAAACGTCGATGGCGCGGATTTAGTTCTAAAAAGAATAAAATATGCCGCAATCAGAGCAATAAACAATGGATACGACTCAATCCATTGAGAATCGCGCACAATCGAATGAAGAATTCAAATGGTTCACGTCGCTGACTCTTTGTCTAATATCGCGACGTCGGGGTCCGAGGCTAACGCATCCCCTTTGCGCGTAAAAGATTCGCCGAGGGGAATCGAACTGATTTGACTGAAAGCTCGTCGAGCGTTAAACGAGACGCGCACGACTGCCGAACGGACGATTTGCCAATTTCACTTCTCTTTTTCCTCGATTTTCTGATCGTATATAATTACAATGAATATTTTCTCGGCTTCGGCAATCAATCGGCAGCCGACAACGTCCTTGATCATGAATTCCCCTTTTGATCGTTATCTCGAGATATACTATATCATAATTGTTATGAATGTAGGTCTGCGCTTGTAACTTTTGATGTAGTATTTTATTATTGACGTAATCTAACAATCGTTATCGAAGATTAAAATACCATTGATTGAAATCAAAAGTTTTTAACCCATTTTTTCCTGTAAAACAAACTGTCTCTTCGCATTTTTTTTTTTTAAATAACTACAATTTTAAAAAACAAGCAGTCAGAATACTTCAGTAACATACATTTTTAAGTAGTAAGCATAAAGTCACATCGATAAATTAATGAAGATCACTTTACTGGCTGAGATTTCGAAGGTAAGTACTTCTCCGGATCTTCGATTAGTTTATCAATTTAGAAAAATACTGAAAAAAGAAAAATTTTCTTATATAGACATTACCCAAAAAGTAAGATTGGTTAAAAGTAAAAAAAATTTAAATCAGCATTCTCGAAAGACCGCGGATGCTCTCTGAATGTTTTCCCCGAGCCTTTTGTGCACTCGCAGGACACATCGATCTCAGCTTTGTAAATTTGAAAGGCCGCCGAGGGATCGGGCTGGCAAGTCAAAGTCAAAACGGAGCAGGGCCTAGCTTTGGAAGACAAAAAGCTCGCGTCGGCGGAAAGGGAAGGGCGGGGGAGGGGAGAGGGAGGGCGACGAGCGCCTCCGCAATTATCGGTCCGGAAGCGCGGGGGCGCAATCCCGGGGCGAGTCTGGCTGGAATTAATTAAGCTCCAGGTACGGAGCGGTCCAACTCGACGGGCCGACGAAGAGCCACGTGACGGAGGAGCGTAATTAGGGAGAGGTCCGTAATTGCGCGCGAGCGAGAGTCAGCCGGCGCGTTGGCGCTCAAGTTACACGGGACGCCCGGCCCGAATGCGTGTGCGACCGCGGAGGACGTTGTCCGACTATCGATTGTCCACGCCGCGCGGTGTTCTGCCATTTTTAACGGGGGGGAGGGGACTTTAATCAACGACCATTTCTTTAATTATCCACCTCTGATCCAGTGACTCTCAAATGATTTGCTCGCCTTTTGCTGTCACTGGAAGGCTTTTAGGAAAGCGCTCTAAACATGTACTTGTTACATACAATCGGTGATGTACTGTAGTCCGAGTAGAATATTTATTTATTTATTTATTTAAATATTTCAACGGACTATATAGAAGAAATTTGACTGTAAATATATTATAACAATAATAATTAAGCTACAGACTGTGAAGCCTCGTGTATTGTATATCGGAATTTTAGCAATTTAAAAAGTTAATATAAAACAACGGACAATAAAAACGTAATTCACATTTATTTATTAGGAATTTTGCATTATTCATTATATTTGTTGCTTTTCTTAATGAAATATACAAACGATAGATCAAGTACATCGAGAGATAACCCACATGTTATCTATTATAGTATATTGTAAAATATATTTAGTTTCTTACGCAAATCAAAAGATAACTGAGTTAAATTTTATTAAAGATATTCTAAAGGGCAATAAAATATTAATCTCCCAATAAATGGCAATAAATGTTAAGAATCATTAACAATGATCAGTCTCGACTGCGTAAGACAGATAAATATTAAACAAAGGTAATTTAGAACATTTTAAAATCACACGCTGATGATGGAACACGTTAAAAGGCTAACGAGTAAATTTGTGTTTTAAAAATATCACACCATAAAAATAAAACTAATGTTCAATTAATATTTTCTTTTGTTTACTGTTTAGAAAACATCGGAATTCGCCATGGTCAGGTGTTATTTTTGTTCGCTGGTTACACTATATCCTTCATTTTTCGCAGTGTCATGGCAGTCGGCATAGTGGCAATGACAGACAAAGACTCTGAAAATCCTAATATTACGGTAACTATACAATTCATATTAAATAAAATTCATTCGAATATGCAAATATTAAAAATACAAAAATTTACAGATTTTCGATTGGGATTCGAGCCAGCAGTCTTTGATTCTAAGCTCCTTGTTATGGGGTTGTGTAGTATCCCAAGTACCAATCGGTTTCTTAGTGCAAAATCTGGGCGGAACTCAGATAGCCCTTTGTTTTGCTATGTTTGTTAATAGCCTCATGATGATTCTCACACCCATCGTAGCTACTGAACTTGATTGGATTGCGGTTCTTCTGACTAGAGTGATTATTGGCGTTTGTCAAGGAGCTCTTATTCCCTGTTCAAAAATACAAATTGCCAAGTGGATACCTCTCTCTGAAAGAGCTCAGTCTGGTAAGCATTTTGCTGTTAAAATATGAATTTCATATTGAAATTTTATTCAAAAGGACTAATTTATTTATAGGATCACTGATATTAAATGGAGGACAGCTCGGAAATGTGTTATCCATGATGTTGTCGGGATTACTCGCCGGAACATCATTTGGCTGGCCGAGTATTTTCTATTCCTTTGGTGCAATGGGTATCATATGGACTCTTCTATATTGGTTCTTCGGTGCGGAATCACCAGCTCACCACAAATCCATCTCTTTGGCAGAGAAAGAATTCATTGAAAAGAGCCTTGGAGGAGCATCGGAGGAGAAAGTATAAGACATCTTACCTAAAAAACATAATTTTATTACTTAAATATTCTCATAAATAAACTAACTAAATATTTTCAGAAACTTCCATTCCCTTGGAAAGCAGTGCTCACGTCGCTACCAGTTTGGTCTTTGTTATTTACTGAGTGCTGTCAAATTTGGAGTTATTACATACTGCTATCAGAGATGCCATTGTTTATGAAAAATATTTTGAAATTTGACATCGAACAGGTCAGAGTCTTTATTTAAGTGGTTAATCTCGATTAAAATGACAGAACTTTAATTACAGAAAATGATTTTTACAGAGTGGTATTCTTTCCTCTTTACCCTACTTGGCAAAATGGTTGCTTGCTATCCCTATTGGATGGATATCAGATTGTGCATTGCGCAAAGGATTTTCAGTAACATTAATTCGAAAAACTTGTAATTGTATCGGCATGTGGGGACCTGGCTTGATGCTCCTAATACTGTGCTTCGTTGATTCTAGTAAAACGACCTTGCCTGTTTCTCTAATGATTTTAGCGGTGGGTTTGAATGCAGGTAATATGTGCGGACAAGAAATTAACGAGATTGACATTGCTCCCAACTTCGTTGGAATTTTGTCGTCCGTAATTAATGCCATTGCTAAAATTTTTGGATTCTTAGCGCCAATTGCATTCGGCATAATCGTTAAAAATCCGGTAAGATAATTAATTCAAAATTAGTAAAATGAATTTTTGGGATATACTTACGTAAAATTGATTATTATTTTAGGAGAATTTTTTACAGTGGCAGATTATTTTTTATATTTCAGTAGTCACATACTTCTTAGGAAATATGATATTTCTTATTTTTGGTAAAGCAGAACCACAACCCTGGAATGGGGAGATGACTTCTCCAAGTAGTTCGTGGAATGAAAATGTTAAAAGAATGTCCATCATTTCGAGAATATCGAATGTTCTTGAAAGCTAGTTTTTTTAATTATATTTACTCATTTGTATTTATATTTCGAACATGTGTAAATAAGAAATAAACGTTTTTATATTTTTATTGCAACAATCGAGTTTCCTCATAAGTTATTTCTACGAGTTGAATTAAATGAGAATCAGTATAATAAATTTCATCTGCGATTGAATCTGCAATCACTGTAATTTCTTATCAATCGATTAATAAATTATTATTGCAAATTTTTAAGGGAATTGTGTTTAATTATTTTTGGTTTGCTGAACAAAAATTTTCGAGGAGGATTGCTTGTAATCACTTAATTCACTGTAAATTAATTGCATTGTACGCATAAAAATTGTTATCTAATCAATAATACCTATTATCGTACTAAACCAAACAAGAGTCGCGTATTATTTAGTTTGATAGTAATACTCTAAGAGTCACGTCGATTAATAAACCATTGGCTGTACTGAAAAATTTACAAGTAATTTTAATTTTAATAATAAAATATTATTTTTCTTCGTTGTGTGTGTAGAAATATTTTCAAAAAATGTTAATGAACGTCGGTATGCGGCATAAACAAGCTGTCATACTTTTTCTTGGTTATATGATAGCATTCTCTGTTCGTACTATTATGGGAGTAGCAATTATTGCGATGACCGATTCTGATTACAAACAAGACGGTGTAGAAGTAATAAAGATTACCGTTTAAAATGAAAAATTTAATGAATTATTAATACAAACAAATATGATAAAGTTGAAATTTTTAGATATACGATTGGACACTTAGCCAACAATCACTAATTCAAAGTTCTTTGTTGTGGGGTTCTGTGGTATCTCAAGTGCCTTCGGGCTACATCATGAACAATAATGGATATCACAAATTTCTTTGTTTCGGTTCCTTATGCAGTAGTATTTTAACTTTATTCACTCCTGCGATTGCCTCATATACGGGTTGGATAGGAGTTCTTTGTAGTAGAATATTAGTGGGTTTTGGACAAGGTTGCATAATACCTGGGATAAAAGGTTTGGTATCCAACTGGATCCCTCTATCAGAACGAGCGCAATTAGGTCGGTTTGTATATTCTTTGATGCTCATAAAGCAATGAAAAGCCATATAAATTATTAAACATCTATTTTGTAGGATCTTTAGTACTAAATTCGCCAGAACTTGGGAATATGATAGCTATGTTACTATCTGGAGTAATAGCAGATTCATTTCTCGGCTGGCCAAGTATTTTTTATGTCTTTGGAACCGCAGGTATTCTCTGGTCTATTATGTTTTATTGGTTGGGATCGGATTCGCCATCTGCGCACAAAACTATTTCGGTGGAGGAAAGGGAATACATTTTAAGTTCATTTGGAGAAGAAAGCGGGAAAGTAAGTAATCATACCCAGAAGAAATGTGACGTGAAATTTGCTTCCATTACACGAAAAAATATTATAATAAATAATATCAGTTATGTCACAATAATAATAATTTTTTTTTAGAAATTACCCTTTCCTTGGAAGGCGGCGTTTACTTCTATGGCTGTTTGGTCTTTGATATTCACTAATGTGTTTTACGTTTGGAATTATTATATTACACTTTCAGAATTGCCATCGTACCTGAAATATGTTTTAAAACTATCTATATCTGAGGTCAATTTTATAATTAAAAAAATTAATTTTTTTTTATAATACATATAATTCAATGAAATTATTTTAGAGTGGCATGTTTTTTGCTTTATTTTTATTAATAAGGTGGCTGTTTGCGTTCCCCATAGGATGGTTGTCAGATTATTTTTTACAAAAAGGAGTCCCCGTGAGAATCATTCGAAAAACATGCAACTCTATTGGCATGTGGGGTCCAGGTGCAGCGCTTTTGGCACTTTGTATTTTAAAAACAAATGATCAAGTAATAGCAGTATCTTTAATGGCTGTAGTAATAGGAATGAATTCAGCAATCTCGTGCGGTCAAGACATTAATGAGATCGACATTGCGCCAAACTTTACTGGAATATTGTCCTCGATAACTAACACAACTGGTAAAATTTTTGGATTCTTGTCGACTATTGTATTTAGTGGCATAGTTGTGGATGTGGTAAATATAATCTAAATGGATTTACTATTTTAAATAATTCAATTCAAAACTTAAACTCAAATTTCAGTCAAGCATCGATCAATGGAATATAATGTTTTACATATCTGTATGTTTTTTCTTTATGGGAAATCTCGCATTTGTAGTTTTTGGCAAAACCGAAATACAAGCATGGAGTGGAGAAGTTAAAAAGTAAACTGTTGTTGAGGAAGGTTGTGAAAAATCTGTAATTTCCAAAATTTCTATTCGTCAAGAGAGTTAATCATAACTAAAGAATATTGAAATTAATTGTTTTACGAATTCGTACTCTGAAATAGGAATAATACATGCAGAAATATAGTATTTATTTATTTTTTAAATAATAATAAATTTAAACGAAATTTTGTTTAATATATATTTTTTTACTAAGTCTAAAACTTACGTCCTATTTAAAGTATTTATAATTTTACAGATATTTGTAAGTATAATTTATTCAAAATATATCTTTTTATCACCTAAATGCACTTCACTTTCTTGCACGTAAAAGAATATAACTTAAAAATTTTCATTTAAAAAAAAAAATGATTTTTACCGTAGTACTTGAACGATGTAGAAAAGGAAATCGAGAATAAGCATCTGCGGCAAACACATATTTTGATGGTCTGGATGAATAATGCGTTGGATGACACATGAAATATGGCATTATGTAAATTGGATTACGCGATACTGTGATTCTGTTGATAGAAGTTATCGTTATCAAAAATTCAATAATACAGAAAATTTTATCGGCCTGCTCTTAATTTTTGAATAAAAGTGTCATATACTCGAACAGCTGAAGTCTTCCAGTGAGGATGGGGACTACAAATGATTCAGCAAGTAAAACTTCACAAAGCAAGTCAAATTTCGATTCATTTCAGAATTATGAAGGTAAGTTTATTCATAAGTTATTCATTCAAAATTTATTGGTTATATTACGCTTTTGTTAAGGCTAATATTTTTCAATGTTTAGCAAAATTTGGTGTTCGACATGTACAGATAATATATCTGTTTATGGTTGAGCTCCTGACGTATGCGACGCGTTCTTGCATGTCAGTGGCAATCGTTTCCATGACAGCCATCAATGGACCTCATACTTCCAATGCACCGGTACGTATAGTATTTTATAGTTTTCTGAATATTAAAGTTTTTTTCATTAGATAACTTATTTGAGGTCAACGAATAAAAGACTTTTGGACTAAAAGTATTCGAACATATTTTGCAGGTTTTTGACTGGGATACAAAGCAAAAATCACTGATTTTAAGTTCTGTTCTGTGGGGCACAGCTGTAGCTCAGATGCCCTTTGGATTTTTAGTCATGAGATACAATGCTCAGAAACTTCTTTGTGCTTGTTTCTTAGTTAGTGGTATGTCATTACTTTCAACTCCTTTTCTTGCCGAACACTTAGGATGGCTAGCGGTACTTTCCTGCATGGGCGTCGTTGGATTAGGGTTGGCTTGCGTCGAGCCATGTGTTCAGAATATTTTGTCTAGTTGGGCACCGCTTCCAGAAAGAGCTCGATTAAGTAAGCGATTAATTTAATGCAATAATTGAATTTTTCATCTGATTTTAAAGGTTAATTAATTAATATAATGTCGGTTGATTTTAGCATCTACCGTTTTAAGCGCTGGAAATTTAGGTGTTATCTTATCGATGACAGTTTCTGGATTTCTAGCAGGTTCTAGATTTGGATGGCCAAGCATCTTTTATACATATGGTGCAATTGCCTTTTCCTGGTCTATTGTGTTTTACTTCTTCGGATGGAATTCACCTTCCAAGCATCCCAACATCACATCCAATGAAATGAATTACATCGAAAGCAGCCTAAATTTAGCGAAGAAAACTCGGGAAGGAAAGGTAAATTTAAAATGACTAAACTAGATTTTAGCTTTTTATCTTTCGCCAATAACAAATTATATTTCAAATTTCAGAAACTCAAATTCCCATGGCGAGCAGTTATAAAATCACTACCAGCATGGTCTTTCGTAGTTTGTATGTGGGGTCAAGGATGGAATCTGTACTTTTTCTCATCTAATTTGCCATCGTTTATGAATCACGTATTACACTTTGACATTAAAAATGTGTGTTCAGTGGATCTTTATTGATAATTGTGCAAATTTCGATTCGTTTTACTAAGTGATACACTTTCATGTCATAGAGTGGTTGGATCTCCTCACTGCCTTATATACTGAAATGGCTAGTGTCTCTACTTCTCGGTTGGGCGATGGATTACGCTTTGAGTCATGGATTCTCCATCACGGTGGGACGCAAGATTTCCAACACTATAGGCATGTGGATACCAGCAGCAGCATTGGTGCTGATGTGCGTCTTCGAAATACCCAATAAAATCATCACGGTCGCTATCCTCATCGTGGTCATCGGTATGAACGGTGGTACCATATGCGGAATCGGTCTTGGTGGTCTTGACATGTGTCCTAATTATTCTGGCACACTCTTTTCCATCGGAAGTACATGTGGAAAGATCTCTGGGATAATGTCTCAGATTGTTTGTGGACTTGTCGTAACCAATCAGGTAATAAATCAGTTTTATATTTCCAGTATATTAAAATATTTCAGTAATTTAATTTTAATATGAACATTCTGTTTTTTTATTTATTTTAGGATGATGGCAGCCAATGGCACATTGTTCTATACATTTCTGCTGCTATGTACTTTTTCCCGAATCTTTTGTACGTTATTTTTGGTTCAGCCAAAAGGCAGCCGTGGAATGAGCCGAATTATCTGCAAGATAAGAAGATTGAACTAAATACTATTATTTCGAAAGACTGTCCTGAAGAACAAGTGAAGTTAAAGTGTTCCAACAATGACGAACGATAGCATATAACTCTTAATTTGGACATTTTAATGAGTACAGGCATCGTATACATTATTTATTTAAGAATTTTTTTTTATAAACAGATCTTTTTCATTTAATTCTGTTGATAATAGTTTTGGCTCATACATCCGAACACGGTTAATTAATGTTCTGTGCGTTAAATATAACATATCTCGTATGTTAAATTAACATACGCGAAACGTGTTGCTTAAAGATTGTGCGTTACTTTTTTTATAAACACACAAGTGTGTTATTTGAAAAATATGACATTTAAGGGGATCCACCACCGTTAAAAATGGCTTCACAAAAGTACCTAAAAATAAATGAAAATGAATTAATAAAAA
>JAWWEN010052734.1:0-10085 GCA_035582955.1 Sycophila texana | reverse complement strand
AAAAATAGTGAGGAGAAGATTAGATATATAAATGAAAATGGTAAAAAAATTGAAAACAACACTGAAATTGCTAATCAGATGAATAAATACTTTTGTGAAATTGGTAAAAAGCTAAGCAAAGAAATTGAAAGAGTAGACAGATTGAAAGAGTAGCCCTGGCGAGCACGGTGCGACTGAGATTCGGTCGCTGTTAGGTCGCTAATTAATATTTTCAAATTGTGCATGCATTTGATTGCTGCACCCGAAAAATAATTTACGGAATATTTAAATGTATTTAGAACGATATATCTCGCTATATTAAACGCTGAACACTTAAGCCCAGAACCCTTAAACCCTGAACCCTTACACCCTGAAACCTTGCATTCTGAACTCTTACACCCGGAAACCTTAAGCCCAGAACCCTTAAATCCTGAACTCTTAAGCCCTGAACCCTTAAACCTGAAACATAAGTTATGGCTATAAGTTATGTCTTAATGGGGTAGCTATAATCAAGGTATGATCAGTTAATAAATATTTTTCATAGATATTTTATTTTTCGACATTGCGTCCTGAAAGCATACCTATACACTTTCCTCCTGGCGTCCGATCGATATAGTTATAATTTCGGTCTCGCTAGGCCAAAATAGTAGATTATACACCTAGGGAGGAAAAGTAAAGAATGTCTCAAATCGCATGGAAATTGGCACCCGAGCCGAAGGCGAGGGTGACAATCATGCGATTTGAGGGATTCTTTATTTACTCCCTTGGTGTATATACTATTTTTCTGCACGAGGGGCGTGAAATGCGTACCTGTGTTTTCGCGTGGAGGGCGCACAGTACGCACTTTACGCGCCGTGTGGAAAAAAATAGTATACGCTTCATGGGAGGTAAAAAAGAATGCCTCAAGTCACACTTTCGGTCTGAGACAATACTTATATTTTACCTCCCCTATTACATAATATACTATACAATAAACAATTAAAATATTGTTATAAATATTATTTCGCTAGCGACTTTTCGGGCTTGAAAGTACTACTATATTATCATTTTAGTAAAATTATTGTAGGCATTTTGGAATTGGAATTCACTACTTTGCCGATTATGGCAATTCGACTGATTGTGTGAAATGGAACAAATAAGCAAGATCGAATATTATTTACACCGAAATAAGGTCAAAAAGTCTATTACAATGTAGGTATACCGTGAGAATTTTCCCGTAAAAATGATAGGGAAGCTAATCATAAAAATTACGCGTATAAATCGTAATCGTACGACAGTTTTTACGGAAAAATACTCGCTTCGCTCGTGTGCAAGGATCCCCACGAGATGAAATCTCTTCACTGTATCGAAATGTACTAATTTTACTTTCTGCGGTATTGTTTATCACTACCTCCAAGTCGAAATTACATTATAATCTAAACGCCGTTAGAGAGAAAATTGGTATGTTCGGCGAAAATATCGTGAAATACAATTATTGTAAATTCAAAAATTTTAATTTAAAAAAATCCTCCTTAAATCCTTCTTAAATTTAAAAAGATCCTATGAGAAATTTACATAAAATTTAATAAATATAATAATAATTAATTATTGGATAAAAACAAAGGCAATTTTAAATACATGAATTTTATTGAACAAATAACTACTACAGTATTACAAAAGAATTGATGTTGGCATTTTTTTTTTAAATTGACTCAATATAACTGTCAATAAAATATATGGTGCTAATCGTTGTCCCATCGGTTTGGCAGTCGGGAAATGTATGTTTTTCCGCACGACTGAATCAAAACTGCTGGAGTTACAACATTTTTCAGCCGAACATACATTATATCTTGTGTTTCTTGAACAACGTTCATATATGTCGTATTGAAAGCTGCTTCAACAATGCGAAATCGAGTTCCGAACATTCCGTGCCTTACGCGGCCGTTGTGCTGCCAAGTTGCTATTGAAAGAATCCTAATAAATTTTACCTCTTCACCTTGATATTCAGCATTCACGTGGGCAATTGAATTATTATATTTCGTAATTCTGACATTCGGTGATTGATATTTAACACCGTCGATCGAAATTTTTTTACGTAAAGTTATTAGAAGTTCCGGATCAACGTCATCGAAACCAGCCTCTGTCAATGCATTAATTTCTTCCGCATGAATTAATCGTCGATAAACAGTTCCGTCATTAAGAAAATATCTTCCAGTAGCAGCATTAGGTGGCTCCTCCCATTTTTCTTTACCAATTAACTCTCGTAGTAAATCATTTGCTGCAGGGCTCATTGGCCAATCCATAAATTTTTGAATCATTTGACCTAATAACATCCGACAAGCGACTTGCCAAGCTCTGTCAGTAGGACTTGTCAAATAATTTACCACCTGTCGATTTAAAGATTCAAACCAGAACCCTGATGCAACCCATAGAGGACCCAGCTCTCTTACACATCGAACAATGTGTTTAAGTAAATGGACATTGTACACCAATTCTTCTTGTTGAAAATAATTTTCGAAATCACGGCGGTACGCATCTAGAAGCTCCTCAGCACGGTCAAGCTCGACTGGAAGAATCGAGTCTTTATTTAAAATAAATGTTGCTTCGGCGAAAACAGCACAAAGGTGGAGATAATTTGGTTGAAGAAAATCTTGAGCGCAAGGAAGCCAATAAAACCACGAGGTATTTCGGAATTCTGTAGCTGTAAAATTCGCAAAGCGTGTAAGATCTCTTGGAAATCTTGACAATTTAGTTGGCGTTCTAATTGACGTTATACGATCACTAATGGTTGTAAGATCTCTTGGGATGATGTGATGTTCTACATGAGGATTGGTTAGATTATTAAATAATCGTACGAAATTTCCTTCCCACAAACAATGCATTGGTTCAACCAGCTGCCCAATTCGAAGATCGAAGCCTGGAATTATACTCATGGCTGAAACGGCTTTTACACCTCTATGTGGCACATTGGTTTCAGAAGCCAACTGAGCATCTTGCCTGATTTCTATATCAGTACGATCTATTGCATTGTCATCATTTCTTGGATAAATTGGCGGTTGACGGCGATTATGGACATTTCTTTCCCCGTTAGCATAACAAAACGTACAACCGTGATCACCGTTATGGCGCGTCATACCTAATATTAAGTATCTTGCTTCTGAGTCGGCTGACACAATTAACGTCATAAATCTGCTCACTATCTCTTCATTTCCATTTGGCCTCCAGGTAACACCATTTACACGGAGGTTACGGAGCTCGACTGCGACAGGTGTTAAAAATTGAGCCATTTGAGGCTTTCGAGGGCCAACGTAAACCGCAGCCAAGATCGAATTTCGCTGTCGAGCACGAGGGGATAGCTCCAAAACCTGGACGAAGACGGGCCAAATTCCTATATTAGCCGTTTTAACGGGGCTCACACCATCAGTCCAAATAGCGAGGGAGTAATTATGATTTGTCCGCCATAGAAACTGCCCTTCTGCAGAGAGTCGTGTATATTCGGCACCGTCATAAACGTCTTCAATAGCAACAACATTTTGTTTCCTTCTGGTATAAGGATACTGAAGATCTCTTTGCATTCCGGGCTTGTTCAGAAGTCCGCAGATTTGAGAATGCAAATTTATGTACAGATAAGTTCCCAACTCACTATTCTTTCGTCCTGGACCACACTGACCACACTCGCAGTTTATCTGAGGCTTCTTTCCCCGCCCTAATTCTTGCCAACAAATAGTGCATACAATGACGTTTACGAAATCTGCTTTTCTGCGATTAACGACTCTCCAAAACTCCCTCATGTTGTTAGGAAAGTTTGCATTATCGAATCCAATATTAGATATTTTAAAAGCGGTAATCATTGATTTATAAGATTCCTTAAAGCGCAAGGATTTTGCTACAATTAAAATGAATTTTTCTACCGCTTGCAAGTTGCCATTTCCTTCAGCTAACAAAGGTTCGTTAAATCCTTCTGCTTCTGCGTTTAAGCTAAATGTTTCCTGAAGTTGATTAATAAATGCATCAACATCATTATCGTCTTCGTCACTTTCTGCATCAGAAGCAGGATTCTGGTTATCACGATCGTCATCAGAATCAGAAATAATGTCGTTCGATTCGTCGGTGATATCGTCATCTGAATCGGTTATTGTATAATCATCGCTATAATCATGGTCGTTATTTTCAGAATAGACTGAGTTATCAATAGAGTCGTCTGAATTTTCCACAACGTTGATAGGTTCGTGAACCAAATTTGGGTTGTTTGGATGAACATCTGCTTGGAGATTAATTCGCATGTCGCCATCGTAATCAATGGCAATTGCATTTTCATTGGCATTGACGTGTAACTCATCATCTTCCGAGTCAAGTACTGGCTCTTCGTCAGAATTACAATTTGAATGATCACTTCGTTGTTCATCCATGAGAACTGAAAAAAATAAAATGTATGACCAAAGTAAATTACTAACAGTTTTTGTATTCATAAAGTCGTATTTAAGGATAGGAACTACTAGAAATTTATCTACTTCCGTTTAGTAAAATTTTTGTTTGCTTGATTTATATTAATTGTCCTAGGTAACTAACGTCAATTTGAATTAAAAAAAATGTCATTATCCTTTACTCTGCAATTAAATTGTTAATAAAATATCTAAAAAGCATTATGTAGAAATTAACTTTGTGATTAATTTTTTATATTGGAATTTCTACTGAATTAAACTATATTAAAATATTTTAATTAGCTCATGAAAAATTTAAATTACTGATAATATGTCATTATCTCTTTCTAAAAAATCCATAGGTATTTTATTGCAGTTTCATTGTTATAGCAATAGTTATCTTCTATTATTTACTTATAAAATTGTTTACTTTTTGATAGTAACCAGTGAAAATAATCTAACGGAGGAAAGCACGAACCTAATATAATTTTTATAAATTTTCGACTATCGTGTAACATCAATACTCCTATAACAAATGTACGCAAGATTGGGAAAAGTAGTTATATTATAATATTACCTTACAAAAAATATCAGTCTTTTCAATAATTCACAGATGCAGTGGAACATATAAAAAAATAATACGACGTACAGTTTGTGATCTTTTAATAATTAAAATGTAGAATTAAATGTACAAGATTTACTCTGAAAACGGTATTCTGATCGAGTGTTCTCCTCGGATTAATGACTTCTGTCGGAAACCTCACATGTTGATATTTATGAATTATACTACACTGAGTTGATTTGAAGTTAGTCGTTTTCCAAATTTGTTTATCTTACACGAGTCTTATTAACCTAACGATTTTGATTTCCATGGTTACTCTTTCGTTAGTGTTGATGATTCGATCAGTGATAGATATTTTCGAACATGTCAAAAGAAACTATTTTGTGTGCGGAAGGGCGATCTCAACGCAGCACCAGGAACAAGCGACCAGCTCGCTATCTTGACGGAGCTGATGAAATAATACAGAAAAAATTAATCCCTTCAAAAAAACAAAAACTGCAAACTCTCGAAAAAAGCAAAAACAACATAGCCTTAAAGGTAAGTTAATATTTGACACATTTTACTATGTTGTTAATATGCCAAAAAATGTTTTAATTTTTCATTGCTACAGCGGTTGGCACAAAAATACGCACCGGCAGCTAAAAAATCGACGAATGAAAAACTGCTGGGGTATATCAGTAAACAGGCAGGAGATAAAAACGATGAAACAAATCCATGTACGATATCCCAAATTCCACTTCAAATGTCGATTATTGAGCCTGAAAATGTAGAATCCGTTGATGTTCCGCTTTCAATATCCCTTTCGCAATCGTCTGTCTGTGACAACACATTCTCGTCATCATCTTCAACTCGGATAAGAAATTTTGCAAGATCGGGTCGATCTGAGAACTGTATAGATCAAAGACCGGCAATACCAGTGATTCCAAAAAGCAACAAAGTATGTAAAGTCTTTCATGTGAAAGAAATGCTTTACTATCTTTCTTAGAAGCTCTCTTTCTTAGAAGCATGATCCTTTCGACTACTGAACGGAACAGTAGACTGCGACAATTACTGCATAAGCTCACTCTTTAGTCACAATTATTATACAGTTTAAAAAAAATAAACATTCTTTTACGCAGGTTCAAGTTGAAAAGAACTTATTAGAAAAGGATCAAAATGATTTACAAGAAGATCGCCCTACCTGTAGTGAGATGAATGCACTTAAAAAAAAATTTGAAGCACTAGAAGCAAAGTTTGAGAAGCTAACAAATTTACCGGAATCAAAAACAATTAGTAACAGTACTGTAAGTATTTCTTGGAGCAATCTACAGTACTATCAAGCTCTAATAAAAAAGTGCTGCCATAATAGATTGGCACTTAGCTTCCTCACATAGAATGATAATTGATCAAAATTAATTTAAATAAAAAATATACCTTTGTTGAAAATTTCAAGTCAATTAATAAATTTTTGTTTAATTAATCGTTAGGCATAAAACAGAATTTTTTCCTTTTTTTCTCTCAGAAACTAGTGACTAAATAGTGACGATAGTTTAAAAATATTTTAATTTTTTACAGTTTACATTGAAAAATGCAGCCAATACGGTCTCGTATACTCTTTCGAAGAATTTAGTAAAACAAGCCTACAAAAAGGATACATTACAAGGGGTAATAAAAACATTAGCAATTGCTTACGTGACTCCAGAGAAAGTATTAGAAGGCAAATTCAGAAACAAAACGTTATCAAAGACTCTCGTAGATGACGTCATAAGTAAAAAAAATACCTTTGAAAAATATAATTACTGGGAGTCAATCACCTTTGGATCCTGGATTCTCTTGAAACTTTGAGGGAAATATTCTTACGTCATAAGCTTTAACGTCCAATTTTTCTAGTTACCTTAAGTTTCGAAATCATCCATGATCTAGATGAGACACTCCTAGTTAGCTTAGAATTTATCGTAATTTAATTAATAAATTTTATTTATTCCAGAAATAACAAGACTCATACTGCGAAAGAAGGACGGGCAAACTAATGTCTCTGTGTTAAAAATTATTAGAGAGGGAGAAAATTTAAAAGTGTCTAACAGAAACAAAAAGAGAAAAGTAGAAGGAGAAAACAATGACGAAGAAGAAGCTACAACGCCTGCGGCAAGGATACACAAATTTTCCTCCCTTCTTACATACGAAAACGTACTGACCATTGTATCCACTGGATTTAAACATTTCAGGTCGAAAAATAGTGCGGTTTAAGTAACATTTACGAACCTTTTTTGTGTTTTATTTATTTTGTTGTGATTATTACTATATTGTTAGTAATTGTTATTAATCGTCGTACCGATGGTGATATTCGTATATATCTGAAATCTTATTCACTATTCAGGTCTAAGATTCACTCACATTTATCACGTTAAGAAAATTTTTATCATGGAATTGAATCTTTATGCAATGTAAATATTCTTTATTTCGAATAAAATTCATATTTGCCTATTATTCTACACATCTACATATACAATAAAACTATTTTTAATAATGTAAAAAGTAAGGAGAAATCAAGATTGCTTCCTCATAGAGGAAGTTTTTGTAATAGTAAAATTTTAAGTTTCATTTAAGCCGCATGGATTTTGTAGAATTTTAAACTGAAGAAACTTATTTTTTTAAATGTTTTATATATAAATATGTATGCGTGTGCTGCTTTATCTTAGAAAGTATATGGCGAAATCCAGAAAAAAAAACACTTACAGCGTTCAAAAAAATAAAAAATAAAAATGTCGTGCCACGCCTATTCTGATTTTTTTTTCTTGATCTATAGGTCGTAGACTATACGAAAAAAAATTATGAACACGCGTTATTGAAATAGCTATTTTTTTATCGACAATTTAAGATTTAAAACACAAAATTGGAAAATCCCATTTTTTCGCTATCTTTGAATCTTTAAAAATAAGCTATTAATTATTAGTGTACCTACATCCAAGTCCTTAGTCTGATTTAAGGAACAAAATATTAAATAAAAATCATAAAAAAAAATAAACGTTAAATAATAAAAAATATGAGGAATTCTACCAAAAAAAAAAAGAAAAAACAAAAAAAATAGGCACGCCTATTCTGAATTTTTTTCTTCTTCTACAGGCTATATAGTAAACGAAAAAAATATTGAACATACGATTTCGGAATTTGAAAAATTGAAAAATCTCGTTTTTTCGTTATTTATGAATCTTTAAATATAAGCTATAAGTTATTAGTGTACCTATCGCTCTCAAAGTCTTTAGTCTGATCTAAAGAAGAAAGAATAAAATAAAAATCACAAAAAAACATTAATTAGTAGCGTCAACGGTAAACATTATAACGAAATAATGGATATGGTAGAAAATTGTACAATGTACACTGTTTAATATTTGTTATTTAATGTTGAATATTTTTTAATGATTTTTTTCATTTACTATATAGCCTGTAGAAGAAGAAAAAAAATTCAGAATAGGCATGCCACAATATTTTTTTCACCACACGCTCGCCGAAAGTCCAATTTCCCTCCCTGCGCCCCACCGAGAGTTTGTACTTCCGGCTCGCTGTTGGTGAAAAATAGTATACATACCTAGCCCTGTATAATAAGAAAGCCTCAGATCACATGTTTGTCAACCTCGGCTTCGCCTCGGTCGACAACTACATGTGATCTGAGACATTTTCTTATTATACAGGGCTAGGTACGTAATATACTATTTATTTTTTTGGACCCTCGAACGCGTTTTTATTTATTTATTTTTTTTTTTTTTTTGCAATTTCTCATATTTTTTATTATTTAACGTTTATTTTTTTATGGTTCTCATTTAATATTGTCTTCCTTAAATCAGACTAAGGACTTTCATGTAGGTACACTAATAGTTTATATTTAAAGATTCAAAGTTAGCGAAAAAACGGAATTTTTTAATTTGGCGTTTTCAAACTTAAATGCCCATAAAAAAAATAGCTATTTCAAAAACGCGTGTTCATAATTTTTTTCGTATAGTCTATAGCCTATAGATCAAGAAACAAAATTCAGAATAGGCGTGCCACGAAATTTTTTTTTTTTATTTTTTTGAACGCTCTAAGTGTTTTTTTTTTCTGGATTTCGCCATATGTATAAATTTAGAAAAATTAATTTAGATAATTAATTAATTTTTTTTAATTTAGATTCATTTAGAAATTGAAAAGGGGGGACGACATACTTAAGTATTTTTTTGGTCTTTCTGAACCTAAATAAATGTGTTTCCGTCAAAATCTGAAGATTGAAAAATTTTGGCGACACAAAGCTTTCTCTTTGAGAAAGCAAAAAGATAGTATATCTAGAAATTATAACGAAATAGTAATTTTCGATATAGCGAGAAAGTTGTTCTCACATTAGCCTCGTGTGACATTTGAGTGTGACGAAAAATCAACTCTCGCACGTATATCGAACAATATTTTAGTCAACTCCATGTGTAAAGCGAGCGAAGCGAAAATTGGCGTTAAAGTTGCCATTTTAAGGTTAGAGTGCTATAAACTACTATTATGCAACGAACGCGTAAAATGCCGGTTTAGTGGATGCGTGGCGTACGTAAAACGGCGCTTTACACATGGAGTTGCATAAAATTTTGTTTGATAAGCTAGTAAAACTCAATTTCTACTCCCCCTCATACTTTTCTTGACTACTGCAGAGGGTTTTACAGAACTTTCTTTTTGACCAACTTTAACTAGTTTTGATTGAATTGATCCCGAGTGAGCCCTATAGCAGATTAACTTAAATAAAATGTTATATATCGTGATATAAATCCACGTATGATTTTTTTCCTCGTGTGTCGTTTTCCTACAAGCGAAGTGAGTTCGAGAAGGTAACATGGTCTTAAAAAAATTTCGCTCGTGTATTCAACCGTACTTATCGACATGACAAGAATAGAAGTACAAGAGTAAAGTAGTAAATCTAATTAATATTTAAGTTTGAGTCCGAAATATCACTCTAAGAGCTTCTACAAACTATGTCACCCATTTTTTTGTCAGCGACCGCATAGTGACCCAGGACCGTCGCTGTTCAGTCGCTATTTGCTCGCCAGGGAGAGTGTCACAAATACTTAGGAATATATATGGATTATAATATGAAGTGGGATAAGCACATAGAATACCTAGTAAATAGAACTAAATACCTAATTTTTATTTTTGCT
>JAWWEN010052733.1:0-42867 GCA_035582955.1 Sycophila texana | reverse complement strand
GTGTGTGTGTGTGTGTGTGTGTGTGTGTGTGTGTGTGTGTGTGTGTGTGTGTGTGTGTGTGTGTGTGTGTGTGTTTGAGAATTTGAGAGTTTGAGAGTTTGTCAAGAGAGAAAAAAAGCGGCCGAAAAAACGTAACCACGTTAAAATTTCGGACAATAATGCATTACACCAGCCACGCGCGAAGTTTAAATTTACGAGACGGTCGCGGGCGCGCTTTTTTTTCGACCTCGTCACTGCTGCTGTGAGCGCTCGAGCCAATTTGCTGGCTCCACGTCCTTTGCCCTTTGTAAGCCTCGTCGCGTCGACGGGCAGCCTCGAAATTGCCTCCGCTGGTAATGCAGGCTTGCGAGGCGCGCGTGAGGTAAAAAACGGCAAAGGTTTGATAATTTCGTTGGAATTTTGATGAGTCGCCGGTGTTGCAGTAAGCGCTCTCAAATTCAAATTAGCACGAAGGGACGAACGAAATTTTTTTATTTTAAATCAAGCGACTCTTTGCGAGTGCAATTTATTCATAAAAGAATCATAATTTTTCGTTATCATTTTACACCGTAACGGGACTTTTGTTATTCGATACTCCTGGATTAATGTGTCTGTTATTATCGTAATTAATGTAACTGATAATTATCGACGCTCGCTGCAGTTTTATTTAGACACAATCAGATAATAACATTACCACCGCTCGCTTAACTATTAATCAGAGCAGCGTAAGAAACGGCCGGCGATCGATTGAAAAGCCTCGACACTCTGATAAATCAATAGCTTTGTACAATCTGCATAAAACGGACTTTTTGCGCGTTATTGTCAATCGAGCATCAGTAAAACTCATACCTCGATCAATCTCCTCTCAAATGGCTTCTCCTCCCCTCGTCTATTTATATATGGCGAGTAAGTAAGTCCTCGCGTGACTTTTGGTGAAAAATTTTAACTTACAATTAGCATACGAGAGGACAAGAAAAAAAAACGTGAAAATGCTTCGTTAAAAAAAGTAAAGTGTGCTTGACGAGGCGTTGCTCGATATCGTCGCTGTCGATCGGCCGCTAAAAATACGCGCTCGAAAATATATAATCGGCGAAGGGAGGGGGGACGCGCCGGAGGTACGACCGCGGAGGAAGGAAGTGGGATAATTGACGCGAGCCCATGGCGAACAATGGCGATCGAGGGCGGATTTTCGTCGGGGCCCATTGTTTTCCGCGAGCAGCCCTGCGCGAGCCCAACGCCGCGAATTGCCGGTTATTGTTAGCGCGAAAAGTGCCGGTCGCGCTCCTCAATTGCGACGAGCATTGATTGATACCGTGGAGATAATTGATGCGGAAATGACGAGTCGCTTTTTTTTTTTAAAGGCGTCATTAAAAGCTTGTTAAACCGACGTTAAAGTCTACACCGCGGAAAAATGGCTCAGGCCGGCGCTTCTTAATCGCCGCGGGGCTTGTTGAGTCAATTTTCGTTTTTAATTTGACTCTTAGAAACAACAAGTAAAACGACGAATTTTTTCGTTGAACGAGCTCGAATTAGATGCAAAGCTGGTCTCGCTATCGGATCGTCCGGGGAGCGAAGTTGTTTAGGGAAATGCGCTTACAAAAGCTCGTTTAGAGTAATAATTAACGGCCACGATAATTAGGAAGATAGGGGGAAAAAATACTCCGGGCGCTTCATCGTCGCTGATTACAAAAGTGCGAGCAGTTGATTACTCGTCGCTTTTCTAAGTGTGAGGTAATTTTCTGCACAAAAGCATAATTCGCGTCGAGCACGCCATTCACCGCAATGGAAGCGCGGCACAATTATCGCGGGCCACGGGAGGAAAAAGATCTTCCCTCCTTTCTTTCGATCTCGCGTATTTTCCGTGGCAAAGTAAAAGCGCGATTAAACGGAAACAATGATAATTTAAAAAAAAAAAAAAAAAAAATGGAATTACGCCGCGGGGTGTGGAAAGCGAAGTTTTTTTTACTTTTTTGTTTTACATAAGAATAGCTTTCGCTCGCCGTGGGATAGAGACTTCATCGTGCGACTGCTGCTCCAGTTACGCCTTCGTTTGTTTACGCGAGGCGCCGCCGAGACGATTCACGGTACGCCCGCGCGGGACTTTTAATAAGCTCGCAATGATGTCGTCGTCTGTCTTTTTGACAGCTGTGCGCGGCTGACATCGTCGGTTCTACTTTTTATCGCACGCGAGCCGCTTATTAATGTTAAAAGGAGCGCCGGAGGAGTCGCTCAATGGGAAAAAATTGTATTTTAAAATACAATGGCGTGAAATTTATTAATTTACAAGGTCGTAAAGAACTATTGTGCCGAGGGTCTTTACGCTCCGTACCGAAGCAGATCGTAACTATAAAATTTCGTACCCATATATACAAGCTTTACTTTTCTTACTTTTTAACATCTGCCATATATATATAACTTTAAAAAAAATATTTCTCCTCCGCGGTTTAAGCCTTCGTATTTCATGCTTTAACAGTGGATTTAAAAAATATCGCTCGGATTTTTTATGTAAACAAAAGATCGTAAAAACTCCGCGAAATTAAAGTTAACTCAATAAGCCGCAACAATATTCCCGGAGTTCTTTAAAATGCGCGGATGCACTCGGCAGGCGAGGCCGTCGCTGGCACGGTGTTTGCGCAAGTGAAAAAATGGCGCGTTCGAATGGAAATAAATTAAACCCCGCAGAAAAGTGACTTTAACAGCGGCGAGCTCTTCGAAGCGGTGCAAACGCTCTCCGCCGTCGCCGTTAAAAACTCTCAAATATCCCTCGCGCGCAAAGGCCCTCGCAAGATGGCAAACGAGCGCGTACTTGCCTCGTGCACTCGCGCCAAAACACGTCTGGCCGCTCGGCGCGGACTGCACGTGCAGCCGTATATACTACGGCGGCAAAAGTTAATCGGCCGCCTAAAAAGGGCGCGCACGTGCGCCGCGCAAATACCGGCAAACAAAAGCCAATTGGCGAGCCGCGGAGCGCAAGGGCGAGTCGCGTGCACACCGCAGCGGTTTCCGCGCCGAGACTTAATGACGGACTATTAGCCCGGCGAGAGAAGCTCTCGGGGCTCTCCCCTTTCTTTATGTAGGTTACGGGCGCTGCCCTTTTCTTCGTCTCGCCTTCGAATTCGACTGTTTGCCGACGTTCGTTTCCAACCTCCGCGAGGTGTATGTACTGGTTTCTGCGCCTTTGTGGAAACGCCAGGATGCTTCTTTTTTTTTTCGAAAGCGTCGGGGGATACATCTTGTGCAAAGCTTTCTTGTGCGGTATCGTAAATACTGTTATTGACGTCAGGGATGAATGTAAATTTTTTTTAAAGGCCACTGTGTGTTATTACAATTAACTCAAATTGAGATAATTTTTTTTCGAGTGTACGCACGTAAAATCGTTTACATAAGCGTCGCAAGTGTTCAAAGGAATTTTGAATGTGAAAAATAAAAAACTTACGTAAAGAATGACATTAGCACAGAAATATATGTGTGACTACAACGTGGATTTCGTAACTCACCTGTAACAAAGAACAAAATGGGAAAAAATTAGATACAAATTGATGCGCGAATAAATCAAGATGCGAATTTTGAAATTAAAAATAAAATTCATCCCGCAGACTAAACGTCGCTAAGCGTTTACTCGGGTTCAAGAAACCCGCGAGAGAGGCAGAGAGTCCTCTGCTATTTGCGCGCCGGCCAATTCGGTCCGTTCGCGGCGACGCGCATTAGAATCCCGCTTTACAGCCTCGCCCGTAATGCTGGCCGCGCGGCGTCCCTCAGGCCGCGGCGACGCGCGTCCAATGCGCATTTTCACGCGCGCCAAGCGAAAACTCACGGCGCACCTGACTAAATTGAACGACCGGCTTGAAAAAGTGCGACGACGACGTCTGCCGTTTAATGCAACTCAAGGCTCCTCTAAACGCACTTTTAAAACTCCAACTCGAGCTTCTTTTTTTCCTCGTCGTGTAGTCTCTTTTCTCCTTTATTTCACCCGGAATGATAATTCTTTACGGTAGCAGCGCGTTTACCCCGTGTTTTTCTCATTCTGCTTTCATTAGCTTGAAAGCTCCAGTTACAGCTGGCGTCGAGCGAGTGCATTCGCGCATAAAAACAATAGTTGTATATACGCGCCGGTCGCGCGGGAGATTTACATTTTCCCCTTTAAATTTTTTCCTCTCACCCACGTGAACGGCTCTCGCGCTTATAGACTCGCGCGCGGGGGAAAAAAAGAAAAAAAAAAGAAAAAAAAAGAAGGAAAGAGGAACGCTCCTCGAGATTATCAACGTGCACGCCGCGATAATTTAGTCTTCCCAAACAAAGTTGCAGCGCGCTGTCTCGGGATATTGCGTCCCACGCGCGTAAAGGAGCGTCTCTCTCGAGCGCCCTTAATTTTTCCCGAACGACTCAATAAACGTCGGGACGCGATTTTTCTCGGCCTGCGGGGCTTTAATGAGGCTCGCACGCGCGGCGGCGAGCGCGCTAAGTGCCGCGATTATTCAGTTGCGACGCAGCCCCAAATCAGTCATAATCGCGCGACGCTTTTAATACCGGCGACTCTTGGCGGCGCATTTACGGCCGCGATTTACGGCGCTGGCCGGCGGGACAAAGGGGGCCACCGGCAAAAGGTGCGACAACGCTGTCTTTGAACGACTGCGACGCGGAGGTCAAGGCTGTGGAATTTATTTTTATCTCCTTCTTCTTTTTCATTTCTCTTTTTCAACGAGAGAACGACTGCATTGACGAGAAAATTTATATTTGCCAGTGTGATGAAATCGTCAAGTTTTATTAACGCAATAATAAACTTGTTAATGTTATGGACTCATGCTTAAATTACTGTTTTTTTAATTAGAATTTCAGTAATTACAGTTGATTTTTTATGGGACTCAGAAGAAACTTTAAAGATTTAAGAGTAACTATATATCTTTACAATAAAAAAAAAATATATCAATCCAGTCAAGGGTACTATAACGCACAAACAGCAAAAAAAAAGAAGGTATTTCAACCAAAATCACAAAGGTGTCGTTCAACCGCGAAGAAAAATGCGGAGTGCCGTGGGGCGCGAACGTCGCTGCTCGGAAGGGTAAAAAGACGTAGAGCGTCGGGGCGGAAGACCGATGAAAAATAGCGCAGACGCACGCGAAGCCGCGCGCATTCTATTAGCGGCGACGTCCGAGTCGCGGGGGTGGCGGAGGTACAGCGTGAAAAAGGGAGAGCCGCGACTACGGCGGAAATGGAAGTGGAGAGGTCACACCACCGTCGAAAGAAGGAAGAAAAAAAAATATCGCCCCGGAGACGCGCCGGTTATTAATATCCTGTCGCGATAATGGAACGAATTGGATTATGTGCGCACACGAAGGAGGGTCCGCCGGCAATTAAATATTCCTTAAGCGTGATTGATGCGTGAACCCGGCGATCGAGCTCTTCATTAAGGCGGGTCCTTAATCTTCTCGAAAATTTAATTTTTTCTCTCCGGAAGTTTCATCGCTAATATCTGAGGACCTTCGCCGTTGGTCGCCACTTTTTGCTCATCTCCGCGGGCTCGTGACGGAGTTTATCGAGCGATCGAAGACGCGAGGAATTTAGATAATTCTTTTGTATCGAGTGGTGCACTACGCGTCTCGATTTGTGGACGGAAGAGTTTCCCGAGAAATCGAAGGTTCTCGGAGGTCAGAGAACGCGCTTATAATCGTGTCGTAAAAACGCTTTTTATCTGCCTCGTAAACGCTGGTCATGGCGTTGTTAAAAGTTGATTTGCTGTTACGTTGCTTTGATTGCCGAAGTGAAACTAAGCCTAACTTCGACCCGTTTCGCCTCGAATGGATTCAAGATATAAATTAGCCCGTGGACTGCTTGAATAATATCAGTTTTAATCGATAATAAACCAAGGGATTTTACATTTAGGGAGGTTCAACTCTGTATTTTCCGGAAAAGTTAAATAAATACAATGTTCAGTGCATTTTTCTCAAGACTATATAGTCAAATATACGTTTTATTAATATACAACTGAATCGCTCATTCTACTTTTCTTCTGTTGCTGCAGCAGTAGAAAAATATAGAAAGAGGATAGAAAAATATAGAGAGGATTTATTCTTACACTTTTTATACTCCTCTGTGCGAATTATCTACA
Source organism: Sycophila texana (assembly GCA_035582955.1). NCBI lineage: Eukaryota > Metazoa > Arthropoda > Insecta > Hymenoptera > Eurytomidae > Sycophila > Sycophila texana. The sequence continues at coordinate 36,782 of JAWWEN010052733.1, read as the reverse complement.
AATAATAAAATTTTTTATAGCTATTAGAATATAAAAAAAGAAGGAGTTCGACTATAGTTACTTTTCACGAGTACACACGCAGCCCCAATAAAATCCGAGTTCTGTTAAACGATCTCTCGTTAAACGAATATTATCGAGTTTAAAAAAGTTGCGCAAGCCGCGAACGAAACGAGGGACCTTCGCTTATCCGAGCCAGCAATAATCGTTCCATTAATCAAAACGCGAGGAAAAACAAGTTGTATATACATATATATATATATCACACCGAGGCAACGGCCGAAAACACGTTTAAGTGGCCTCATCCTCTATCGTATCAGCGCGGCGGAGGAGCCGGAAAAAGGGAACCTAGTCCTTTTGAGGTCCTCTCTCTCTCTCTCCACTTTCGCATTAAAAATTAATATCGCGCACTCGAGACCCATTTCCGGAGGAGCGAGAAAAGCGCAGCTGGAGAGAACGGGGAAGCGGCTTCTGGGAAAAGAGGTGGACGAACTCGGCCGCCTTCGAAGACGGAGCCGCGGGCCGTACGTGGGAGTGGCACGCGTGAGTCTCTCTGTGTGCGAGCAAGGGGTATCTGGTGCGATGCTGTTGCGTCTTCGAGCGAGACAGATAGCCGAGCGTATCGGCCTCTGAGTATCTCGGCCACCGGAGACTCTCGCTCGCGCCTAATCCGTTCCCTATGGGCGACTACTATATAAACGACCACTGTCTGCAGAAAAATTTATAACTTTATAAATTACTATAAGCTTTACCAAGGAAAAGACAAAATCGAAAAAAAAAAAATGGAACAATTATGAGCAAATTTTACTATATAAATGTAATACAATTTATTATAGCTATTTAAATATTTGAAAATTTACTATAACTACTATACTAATTTTTTTTTTATTTTACGAGTCCTAGTCTTAATAAATACTAAACCAATTTTTAATGCAAAATTTTTTCCCGTGTGCGTGTGTGCTCTCGATTGAGTTTTGAAGATTGCCATGACTTTGGCGATTTTGAGAGGGCAGATTAACAGCAGAGGGACGATTATCGAAAATTGCGTAGAGACTTCGGGGAAGTTGATTATTTTTTGTTTCGTCACGGTTCAGTTGTATTTACGCGTTTGTAAAGATGATACTATATGTGTTTGGGCTTTAAATTATTTAATCGGATCGGTTATTATATTTCTGGCCTCTTATCAGTGCATGGAAAAAGATTATTATATTCTTCAGTTATCCTCTTCTAATGAAGTGATCATTAAAAAAAAATAAAAATATTTTCAGTTTCAGAAAAATAGATATAATGAGAATTTTATGACTTGCTGTAATTATTCTTTAAAAAAATTGATAAATGTTCAAAAAATGGGATAATAAATTTTAATTAGTACTAAAATGACGTTCCTAGTTCCTTAATATAGCGTTACAGCTCTATCTCTAGAGCGGACGTCTTGATTAATGAGTTCAAAAAATCGGCTAATTAATTCGTCTGAATTCCGCGAAAACATTAGCACTTCAGATTTCTATTTTAGCACTCGTATAATTATGCAATTTTACTTTTGTATCATTACGTCGCTTCGAATAAGCGGCTTCAGTTGCTTAACGACTAATTTCTTCCTGGCGGTAATAGGCTAAAGTTCCGTTTTCTTTTTATGAGGTGTCTCGCGAATATCTCGCACTTTATTAACTCATAAATTAACATCCCGCGGAATCAATATAGGCGCGGTGCGAAAATTTCCACGGAAAATTGATGTCTATTTTTGAGTGCGTGCGTTACTCTGACACACACTTGGCAAGTGACGTGGATTAGCATTTTTATGCTTGATTAAAAGAAAAAAAAAGCACTTAACTTCAGTCGCCGCCATTGGCTCGACTGGCTCGCGCAGTCGCGAGCGTCGAATATGTAAATGCACGGGATAGTGCGGGGGAAACTGTACAACTCGAGCTTTACTTTCCCTAAATGCGCTCCGCTAAAGTTCTCCAACTTTCCGAGGTGTTTTTATTGCTTGCGCTCGAAAAATATCGTACACGAGGGATTTTCGAGAATCGCGGGAGAGGGGGCATCGAGATATCAAAAAGCAGCATTCCGTGAGCGGGAAAAAATGACGAGGGGGCGAGGAGGACGAAGAAATTCTACCTCGACAATTCGATCGCGAGGCGTGAGGCTATGGATACGATAACGGAGCTCCCTGCGGGCGAGGTTCGCGCCGCCTCTCGGCTTGTTACGTTCAATTTGTATTCGGGAAAAATGCGCGACGACCTTCGCCTCGCCTCGTTTTTCATCCTGCAGCCGCGACCTTTTTTTTTTGTACGAACCCCACCTTATCTTTCTCGCGTCGCTGCCACGGACGACACCCGAGATTTTTGCCTCTTTTCTCCCGTCGATTTTAATTGGCCCTCCCTTTTTCCTTTGTTTTTTTTAGGTGCAGTCATCTTTCGTCGAGATCGAGACGCGTTTTATGCTAATCTGTAAGCTCGCTTCGTTAGTGCACTTGCTATGCAATTTTAAAAGCGAAGTTTAAATTGAATCGACGGGGAAACTGAAAAATGCATTTTATTCACATTCTTTTGCTAGGCATTAAATAATTACTTTCAATTATTTTTGTACGGAGCCGATCCGTTAAACTCGCTGCTTTTTAACGATTCAATCGATTCGAGATGAAGCCGCACTGATAAAATCCCTTCAGGTGTTATTGTGGAAGCGATCGAATTAATAGTTCGTTACTTTTCTTAATCATGGGCCGCGCGACTTACGAAATCTGCACCTGATTTATCGTCAGCTGAACCCGAGCAAGATCAAATTAAAGATGACAATCTCGATATTCATCTTTTCAAACAAGAAATTACATAAATTTTGACAATTTTTATTCCCACCGCCCATTAATCAAACTCGGAGAGGATAAAAAAAAACTTCTTATCTCGCCGCTTGTATACATATACACGATGGGAAGAAAAAAAATGCGCGAGTCAATAACGATGCAACTTTCGTGCAGTCAAATTTGGTAAAGGGAAACTTGGCCTTCTTATCGTTGAAAATCCCCGACTTTCACATGTTACCCGCTAACCCGCCGGGAAAAAAATGGCCCCGCGCACCGATAATAATCCGAGCTACTCCCACCCGATATATCGGCGGTTAACGGCCAATAATTTGTCACGATTATTAGCCGGCGATTTATCGGGCGCTTTCTATATGCGCGCCTGCGCACAATAACCGCGCCCGATAAGATTCGCCGCGGATCAGGAAATTACACCTACCCGTGATTTAACACCCCGCGCAATCCCCTTCCACCGGCGGCCCTTCGTAAATCAGGCCCGATTATTTTTAAGCGCGCGACCGATGCATCCGCCGTCTTGTCTTCCGTTGGAGGGGGCGGAAATGGTGCTGCGGCAACGGGACTTAAAAATATCGATCTCCGGGCGTCTTGGCGCGCACGCGGAGGGGTTACGAGGTGGGAGATTAATTAAAGAGCTTTTAGCGGGCTCGCGCACAATGCGCCGATAAATTACTCCACGAACGCCCGGCATCGGGATAATGAAAACGTATATGCGCGCTACGACAGGCAGGCATGCGTCGGCTCGTGTATATATACACGCGTCCCTGCGGAAAAAAGGCGAGGCGGTTTATTAAAATGAAAATGGCTTCGAGAGTTCGGCCCGAGGAACGCACTGTTTTCCTGGTAGGTGTCTGTATAAATCAAACGGCTTATTTGAATTTAGACTGAAAATTGTTTCTGCAAATTGTACTGGCGCGCATCGGCGATTATTTATCGCTCGATTATATACGCCGTGCATTTTAATTTATTTACTGTGCGTAAGATCGAGATTTTAATATAATTTCTTTTTTTTTTGTTTCGTCGTCGGTGTCAATTTGAAATAATTTCTACGCGCTGCGATTCGACGCGTAATTACCGATTTATGCCGATCTCGATTTATGGCTATAAGCGAAGACTTGATCGTCGCCAACAGAGTCGGACTCATGAATATTTATATACCGGCTCGATTTGACGTTGATTAAATTGCCGTTGAATCGAGTGCGCGCGGAAAATTCAAGACGAAAGATTTCGCGGTGATAGGTCAGCATTTTTTTTCTTTACGCCCTTTAAGGTGCTCGCGTCTGGAGGAGGGTATCAGCTGCCGGAAGTGCGAGAGCGCTCGAGTTCTAAAATACCTCGAAGATGATAAAGATTCTCGAAATACGCGGCGCGGCCTCTCGAGCCATTAAACCCGACGGCTGCCTGCCTTTTTTCATTTTCCCCGTCCCTTTTTATTTTCCCTCGCGTCGACTCGTATTTTTGTAGAGCCGCTCGCGCCTTTTCTCCGTCGTTTCTTTCACTTAGCATGGAAACTTTATCTTCGATCGCGTCGCTTTTAGATTCTATCTACACACGACTTTTTGAGGGAAAAGCGTGACTGAAGGGGCATTACATGCATTAAAGCTACTTCGAATTGAAGAGATCACGACGTTTATTGCTCTTATTGTTTCGATGCTATTATTACAGTGTTACGCGATTTTATCAAGCTATTAAATCACCGTAAATATTGTTAAAGCGATATTTGGACAGTTTATTTATTACCATACTATTAATTATATTTGAAAATTTTTTTCTTACGGTACATACATTTTTAGTCATGACACCAAAAGAACATCCTCCGTGAATTTCTGGGAACGATTCGCTATGGCACTCGAGTGACGCGAACTCCATACTTAAGTAATCATCAAGAGTCAATTACACTGACACAACTCAAGCCAACATCCGCATACCCATTGCGCGGCTCCTCAGCTGGAAAAGCTCTTCAAATAAAATTCCGCTTTTCAAGAAGGACGCGACCAACGGCTCGCACCGCGTTTTCTCCCGTCCCAAGGCGTCCGTCCACTCGAGAAGGCAGTTTGGCTCGCGCGCACCGAATATGAATCATTCGAGGACATAACGGTAGGAATGTCGTTTTTTTTCCTCGCGACATTCCCGCACACCACCGACGCGTCGAAGCGCTCTCCCCGAGGATTTCATGAATTTTTACGCGGCGCGGGTGTAATTACCGCTGTCGGGGGCCACCGAGTGAGAAATGCGAGATACGCGACGAGCGTTTGTTTACTTTCGGAGTGCACGAATCGGCCGGCGCGAGAGAAACGTGTCTTTTACTTTGACTCTTCAAACATTTTCTTATTTGACTTTACGGGATACTTGCAGGGACTTTTTTAAAACGCGACGTGCACTGAAATATTTTTTTTTCTTTTTCAAGGTATATATCGCATATCAGTAGGTTTTTATTAATGCTGCAGCAGCGGTGTTTTTGCCAAATCTCCGACGATGAATCAACGGCGGAAAAGTACTCTCCGCACCTTTTTGCACGGTAAATCCCGACCTTTATCGCCCTGCCGATAAACTAATGGCGAAAAGCGTGGACGCCTCCCCCGTGGAAGGCACGGCGCGGCCGATACGATCGATACTCCGAATCTAAGCACCGCGCGTAAAAGGCTCGTAAACGCCGCGCGCGGACGAGCCCGTCGCTTCTTTTTTCGCCGTCGGACCGGCGAAAAGCGCGCGCACACGTGGGGCCCGCCCACTTTCCATGCGAAAACAATTATTACGGGAGGCGAAGGGGGAAGTCTCGAGGGGAGGTGGGGGGTGGGCAGAGAGTGGACCTTGGTAATGGAGCGTACACGGAAATAATTACAGCATAGTCCGGGAAAATGTTTATGCGAAGGCCGACCGGCCCAAGGTGATAAACATGTCGCGGCCGGGGACCGCGCAGCGCAGGAAAAGTGCAACCCTATTACGGATAATTTTACGTCCCCAAGGCGAAGGGCCTCGGCGAGCTGGATTTTTCCTCCGCTGGGAGTTCGAGAGTCGGAGGCGGCGGCGCGTACGACGAAGGACGGCCGGAGCCGCATCGCCCGTCGAGTGATAAACGAGCGAGAGGCCGATGAATTTGAGCGCGCGGTGTGTGCTAGCTCAAGAGATTTTTCTGCTACGGATTTTTTTTATTTTTTTTAATTTAACTGAAGGTTTGTACTAGTTACAAAAGTTTTAAAAATAGAATCTCTTCAGTTTGAGTCTGGATGTGAACTTTCTTAAGTTGAACCGATGGAGTTCTTCCGAGGGCCATAAATTAACGATGCGTTTTATTAATCACTAATTAATTGTGCATTTTTTACCTACATTTTATTGTATTTATTTATAAGTTCTTGGATATGTACACTTTTGAAACTCTTCCAGTAAAAATGCACTTATTTTAATAATAATTTTCTAATGATATTCATTAGTAACAAAAACTAATCATTGCCAGTCACTCTAAAACTCCAATACAACAGTAAAGTAACTATTTTCCTCATAATTATGTAGGTGAAATTTTATTTCTTTGAATAAGTCGAGTATTTAACAATCTTAGAGTACGAGTTACTTATAATTATAAAAAAAATAGCCAGAAAAATTATACAAATTACGACTTCCTCCAAGTAATTTTTACAACGTTGTGCTTATAATTTTTTCCCGACCACATCGCTAATAGTTTCCCAAAGAATTTTCTCCTCGTGAACGCTCGAATTTCACAAACTCAGCATCGCAGTGATCGCAGCTTTTTTTCAATTTTCTCGGCTTACTCGGGCGCACAGGAAGGCGAGAGAGCGAGAAGCGCAGTAGTCTTGGCGTCGCCGACAGCCGAGCCGCGCTATCTTCGTCGAGGCGCACAAATAAGATCGCGCGGGCGGGCGGGCAGGCAGGCAGGCAGGAAGAGGAGAAATATATCCGGCGTGCGCGCCGCGGTGCGATCGATCCTAATTGCGGGGCGTCGCAGACGCGCGCGCGCCCCGCCAGGGCGTTGACGTCGTCGGAGCGCCGCGGCGCGGCGGACGCGCCCCAAAACCGCGCGCGCCAGCGAGATTATGCAAATCGAGCGCTTCACCGCCACCGACGCCGCTCTTTTTACGCCACGCGCCGGACTCGCGCCGCCGGCATAATTTCTGATCCGGGGATGAGTTCTGCTGGGCGGACCCCTCGGCGGACCCTCTAGTAGGTTTAGTACCGAAGGTATACGCTGAGAGAATTTTCTCGAAAAAATTATACTTGAACCAATGTAATCGAGGAGCGATTTCCGAGCACAGGAAATATTCACGAGAAAATTAATGTAATTTTTAGGTTAATGTTAATGTTAATATATCCTCCCGTGATTTGGAAACGTAAGTATTATCCAGCCCTTTGTCAAGCTTATGAGGCGACTGCAAATACTGTTTAGCTACTGCAGCTAAATTAACTAAATGGGATTATTTTTTTCGTATTTTATATCGCGTTTTTTCTGGCTATTATTTTTCCAATTTATACTTAAATAATTTCTCTCTTTTGTTTCCCTCGGGTTTTATTATTTTATGAATTAAGCCTAATTAAAATTGCTATTGTAGGCACCGTTCTTAGAGAGTCATCAATGCATGAATAGATATTGATTCCGAAAGTTGGGCGACTTCAAAGGGAAATATTGTAATTTCATTAGCGATGAAAATCGCATTAAAGTTGTTACCTTAACAAGGTTCCAGTGCCAATTAAAGTTTTAGCTTTCAGAGCCGCAGCATTTAAGAAGATAGTCGAATCTTGGTCACTTTAAACTTTCAAGGATGTTTCAAAGATTCATTTAGGAAGTTTGTAGTCATCTTGAAACTTATTCTCAGCACCTCGGGGAACGGTAAATATCCCCAGCATCTATCAGCCTTTTTATTTTTCCAAGGCGTAGAATGAACCGTGCCTAACATATTCCCCTCGAAGGGGCCGCTGAATTTTTTTTTTATCTCAAATACCTAAGCACACAATGATACACCTTAATGTGTCTTTCATATATAGAGCAAGAAAACATCGAGCTATAACACAGCTCAATCATCCATCCAAATTTATTTTCTCATCGGAGCAAAATTACGGGGAAAACGGCCCGGAAGCCCAGATCCGATAAAAATCAGCTGACTATCACGACCCGATTACTCGAAGGTTAACGAACCCCGCGATCCTCGGAAAAATCCCCAGAAAATTTCGCAGCGTTCCTACACTCTCCCCGCATCCTTCGTCGAGGCCTCGCATAATTATGCGACGTAGTGAAGGAAGGAGGGGGGAGGGTGCGAGGGGAGAGAAAGGCTGGGCCGAAGTTTAATGGTCGCGCGAGCAGACGCGGGCGATACAATGGCCATCGGGGGGCTCTCGATCGATAGTCGACTTGGCACGCGAATAAAGGGATGCGGCGTGTGGGAGTGTACCTAGGCGAGCGAGAAGCGCCGAGTCTGTGTATTTGCAATGGAGAGAGCGGAGATTTTTTAAAGCCCGAGTGCTTCGTTACTCTCTATCTCGCTCCCACCCTCCTTCCCTTTGTTGGCCGCGCGCTGCTTCATTCTTTTTTTTTTTTTATTTTCTCCTTGCGCGAGCCTCGCTCTTTTTCATCGTGGTCAGGGGAGCGGAGATAAATGTTGATGCGCGTTTTTAATCAACCTAGGAAACCCGAGGTTGCACGCGCCGCGGCAATGCTAAAAGTCTCCACCAAGTCGCTTTATGCGGGGCAGTTTACTCCTCTTTTTTTTTGCTCATTCTCAAAAATTTACGGTCGTTTAAGAAGGTGAGTTTTTCAAGTCGCTATCGCGTGTAAAAGATTGATTATGCAAAAGTAAAATCATTTTGGAAAACTATTTGATTATTAATTTAATTCATCGTTAATAAAATTATCATTATCTTTTTTATCAAAAGGAATATATCCTGCACATCCTATAAAATTGTGTATACATTATAAAAATGCACGTGCATACGTACACATTAAATTACGTACCAAAGTGTACTTACTTAACGAGATAATTTAAGCAATTAAACAAAATTAGACTATCGAGGAAAATCGTTTACAGCGTGCGCAACGCGATTAACATTCGCCGAAAACTACGACTCGACGAGGCATCGCGTCGAACTTGGCAGTCGCGCGAGAAAAGGGTAAGAGGCGTAGGGGGATAGTGTCCCTGGCAACGACGGCAATCAGACCGCTGCAAACTAGACGGACGAGCGATGAGTTTTAGCTACGGGGTTAGGAGAGAAGAGCGACGGCCAGGTATACGTCTGGCCGAAGTTTGCTCCGGCAATCAGCCCCGCAGTCTCGGCGGTCCTTTATCGCGGGCGGTGCGACTCCTCTGTTTCGGGGCACAACGAGAGGTATCGACGCACCGCCGATGAAGTTCGCGCGACGGCTTGATGGATCGCTCTTGGGCCGCGGCTTTTCGCCGCTCTTATCGGGAGGAGGCCGCGACACGTGCCGCGTCGAAAAGCACCCGCAACAGTGCACGCTGGACTTTGATTGAGCGCCATTGTTCGACGGGACGAGTTCGACGCTGTTCTCGATATTTTTTTTTTTTTTTTTTTTTTGAGATCGTAATTGTCCGACTTGTGAGATGGTTCTTGATGAACGAGAGATGTGGGTTAATGGTGGGTTTTCAAGGTTTCTCATTCATAAGTGACGGTGCCTCATTAAAATAGAAATGTATATGCTATATGTTTAAACATTATTAATACTTGCAATGCTTATTTTTTTAAGTAATTTAAAAAAATCTATATAAATCTCAATTAAATTGTATTTTATTTAATTTTTTAAAAGTAAAAACGATAATTTCTCAAACGAATTGCATTTTTAATAGAGAAATTGCGAGTTTCATTAAGCGTGCAAAGTAAGTCGAGAAATTTATCAACCGCCACTCTTTTATTCATCACATCCCCCTCTCTCTTTCTCTCGGCTGGTAAAAAAAATGGGCACCTCAGAATAGAAGTGAAAAGTCATCTCGGTATCCCGCGATGCTTCAAGACCTTAAAAAAAAGGTGCAGCCACCCGCGTCTCTTTCAATTCTCCGAGAAAATCCACGAGTCCTGCGTCTAATTTAATTCCGCCGCGAAATAAAGCAGAAAAGTCACACTCGCCCCGGCGGCCAAATCTCATTTCCGTCGAACGACTCCAGAGCGTATACGCGCAATCGTCGCGCTAAAATTTCCCCCTCGGCCTCAGCTTTCCCAGGAAGGGAAAGGGGGGAGAAAAAGAGCCACTTCTTATGTACTTCTCATTAGAATTCGCGCGGAGAGGAGCGAGCGGAGACGAGGAAAGGAGGAGAGTATAAGACGAGGCGGAGTGCGGCAATACTGTGATTCATGGTGTCAGCATCTGTCGTGGAAGCCCACCGAGTCTTTCCCCCCTCGAGTGAGCGCCCACTCCCGGCGAAGAGGAGGATTTTCTTCGCTTCTTTCTTTCTCTTTTCTCTTCCCCTCGAAATTAGTGGGGAATGTCTCTTTAAATTAGTGGGAGTGATAGCGTCGCGACTGTTTCAATGGAACGCCACCACGGCGTTTGGTTGAATTTTATTTATTTTTTCTGCTCCCTTGAGGTATCTGTCTCTATTTCTTTTTGTTATTGCGAAACTTACGCGGTACTCACGTTAGGAATGCAGAAAATATCGCGATTTTATATAATAATAGAAATTTTTTTTCGTCATACAAATTGGAAATGATAATCTGTGCGTATTAAAGTGAATGTACGTGACCGGTCCACTGATTATTACCAAATAATCATCAAGTCAGAAAACGTGTTTTTCTTGCTTTTTGACATATTAATTCAGTGAAATTTACGGTAGACTATCCGTCTGGAAAAAATTAGTTCAGTGGATGTCATAGTCATAGTTAATGTTCTTCTATTAGTTACCTCGCTTTGGAGACAGTGCCAGTCTTTTTCTATAGTACTTCGTCAAAGACTTCTGAATAATACTAGATTCTATACCCTTTCAAAGTTTAATCTTGGAAAAATCTATAAATATTTTAAGTACAGCAAAAAATCTATACATTCTTTATGCAACTCTGTGCGTGAAGTAGTACTTCACGCACTAGTGCGCAGTTTTGGGAGTACTAAATCAGCACTAAGATAGACATCGTTGCATAAAATATTGTTCGATACTAAGTCAGAAGTGAATTTCGGACTTGTGCGAGTTATCACCCTCGCTTCGCTCGTATCTCACTAGTATCGAAAACTACTATATTTAGACTTTAAAAAATAAAACAGAAGAAGTTAGAAAAATGTTTCCAAGTATCGAATCTTCACTCTGGCATGATCTCTAATTAAGCCAGCTAGAATAATTAATTATACATTATATGTACAGACATCCGTACTCGATCAATTTTTTACATTTCATTAAAACTCACCAGTACTGGTACCTCCTCGCTACAATGAATAACAGTAAATCGAATTACGTAAAAAAAAAAAAAAAAAAAAAAAAAAAGACAGCAATCATTACCAATAATTCACAATCAGCATAAATTATTTAAATCGTAAACACCCAGCCATTAAAAGAACGAAAAAATTAACATAGACAAATCACACGGAAAGTAACAGGTTCGAGCGAGCAGGCGAAACGAAGCGCGCATCTCCTCGCTTGATTTCTTTCCCCCGGTCGCGTGCATCTCCGGGATGCGCCGGGCCGCCGCGGGAATGCTAATCCCCTCCGCTAATGAATTCCGGCCTCGGGCCGCTGGCGTAGGCGTAGCCGGACGGCTGGCTCGGAAAAAGACGCTGCGCGGCGCCTCGCGACGATTTTCGAGAAGAGCTCGCTTTTTCTCTCCCCCAATGCCTTGTTAGCATAACGAGGCGACTGATAGGCCGCGCGAATTCTCCGGGCGGCGTAAGCATTTGTTTACGGCTGCGACGGAGTACAGGCAGTAGCAGACACGACGGTGAACGACCGGTTGATGATGCTGATTAGGCGCACCAGAGGAGAGGATTGATCGCCGCGACGCGATGACTTTTCAGTTCGGAGCGTGGGTCTCGGAGTGAGACTGGGGATTCCGAGTGTGGGAGGTGGCTGCCTTGAAAAAACAGCTATTCGTTTGCGAGACTTACGAGGTGCCCTCATGATTATTCCGGTTTCTTGTTATGAATGGAGTGTATTCGTTGTGTAACTCACATTTCGATTGCTTTTTTTTTAACCTTTTTTTTCTTTTCACGCTAATGTTGGTTTTTCGTTGTCTTATAATTTCTGAATGTATCCAACGAAAATAAACGCGAGCAGCTGCTCGAAGTGCACAGCTGTTTTGAAAGGGAGAGACGAGCGGTAGAATTTGAAGAGTAATTTTACCCACTTGCGGTTTATGCAGAGTAAACTTTCCTTTGTGAAACACCAAGTTATTGGATTATTAAGAACGTGTCTAAAGTTACAATTGTTGTACTGATAGTGTAAATTTTAAATAAGAGATGAATCAGGGTACGATGTGTGTAATTCTCATACTCGTAAGAACGTGAGTGTCGTAGCGATTATGGAAGTGCAAATGTACGAGACTAATAATTTTCTTCTTTTTTTTTCTTATTTTCCAAGCACTACGTAACGAGCGCGAATTCATCAACACATATGCTCTGATCTTTCATGTCGATCTACTTTCAACTGAACTATACTACATAATTTAACCGTAACCATAACCACAACCTTAATGAACGATTGTGGCAAACGTTTTTTATGGTTAAAATTACTTGATAGAAAATAGATATAATAAATTATTAATTATCTAAATCACAATTTATGAGTATTTATTTAATTGACTCAGATAATTAAATCATAAATCCACGAACGCGTTGTTTTTTAATTACCTGATTATTAAAATGTATTCACGTCAAATCGAAAAAAAAAATATAACTCAAACACTACACAACTTATTAAATTTTCTAGCAGTCTAGCATTCCATATGAATGAAAAAATATATGGTTTATTTCCCATTTGTTAAATCACAACTATCCATCTCTCCTGCACCGAAAATATGAACCGTTGTTTTGACAAGAAACTGTAAACATATAGTTAATAACCGCGACAAACGCTCCTGAATTTCCTCTACGTTATATTTATACCCCTTTAACGCGACACAATAAAGCTTTCGAAACTATTAAACGGGAAAATTGAAAAAGCAGCGCATCAACGCATGTAACGAGCTCGCGCTCAATTAGCCCGGTAACTTCATTAGCGACGAGCAATCGCTCGCGCGATAAATAATGAAGTCCGGGCGGCCGGAGTAATTTAGGAATGATGGAAACCGTTTGGCCGCCGCGTGAACGTGCGCCTGCTTTATTAATTAGACGACGCGACACCGAGGGCTCTGGGACACATGCTTTCCACGATTTGTATTTTTTTTCTTTTTTTTTGGAAAAAATAGGGGATTGAACGATGCAGAATCTCTTCGCGAGCGAATTGCATTTAACCGGAGTTTGCGACGCCTCGGGTGGCGTTACACTGCCGAACGGAGAAAAAGTGTTACGAGGACGTAAGCTTGTGGGAACTGCCGAGTGATTGTTTTGAAATCAGAGCTGGTCAGTCTCTGATGAATTATAGAATCCTTACAGTCGGTGAATGAAGTTTCGACGCCGCCTGCTCTGTCGTTCGTTGATTTATATTCGCTTCGATTTAGTATCGGCACGTGACTTTTTTACGGAATTTCAGTGAATAGAAAAATAGAGTTTTCCTGGCCTGAACTCCTATGTAATAATTTTGTTCCCACGTAAATCAAAATTGTTATATTGTCTCGCATCTAACGCAATGCCAGTAAATTTATCGTAACGAAGATTTCGTCGCAGCCTTTATAAGCGAAATTAGGAGGCAAAAAATCGGAAGAATTCTCATTAAACCGTTACGTACTCGGCGAAATTGCCTTTTATGCACACGCGGACAAGTATAACGATGCTGGAGGCAAATTAGCGGAGGTCGAGAGTCGAGGAAGAAAAAAAAGGAAGAGTCGCTCTTGCTCGGAGGAAGCGATCGTCCGAAATGCTTGCCATTACTCACATCATTATACTGGCCGCCCGATAAGCCCACTTAATTCGGTTAACCGCCGTCGCGGCCGCACGGAATGCGGCCGGCGCAATTATTCACCGAGAGCGTCCCCTTTCCATATCGTCGGAGAATTTTTTTCCTCTCCTCCCGCGAGACCCGATCGATCGATAATTTTCATGCCGCGGTGAAACGGCGACCTTGGGCTAGAAAAATAAAGCCGAGGAAAAAAAAACGGCGCCGCGTCGATTCGAAGAAATCGGAATAGATGCGCCACTGTGCGAGCCGATCGCGGCTTACGTGAGAGCATAACACGATGCCTTGGTGAAAAAGAGGAGATTCGTCGCAATTGGCCGTCGCGAGCGCCTCGATGGGGGAAGAGATTACAAAAAAAATCAGAGGAGGCTGATGAACCCGCGTCTGTCATAACAACATTCTTGCCGAGTGCCGGCTCGAAATAATGAGCCGCGGCAATTCTCTTTGTCGCGATGCTTCAGTCGAGTCGAAGAGAGATTTATATGCACCGACGCTTTTGGCGAGACCTTTATCCGTCTTTACTCAAGGTGGTGGATTCTTTATTTGCGTAATTAGTTACTATAGAGACTTTTATTATTACTTGCGTCATTTTCGCATTGAATATAAAAATGAAAATTAAAATAAATGTTGTGGTTATTGATGCAATAATTTATTAATTATTGAGATAAAATTAATTTCTTGGGCGTAATACTCAAATCGTTTGAATATTTTATCGGTACAGCTTAAAGCTTCATTACTCAACGTTTCCTGGGACCGATAAAAAAAAATCTATCACATTTGACGTAAATACACTGAATGGCATATTTATCTGTAGCACGATTAGATTAGCTGCGAATTATTTTTTATAGTGCGCTCGATACTTTATTTAATTCTTCGTAAAGCGTTAGAAATAAAAATGGATTTTTCTCGTTTAGAAAAGTTTTACTCCGAGTCCAAATTAATTCATGAATATTTAAAGCAACGATATACATGTATGTTAATTAGACACGCGAAATAATAGTTGACCAAAGGAGATTATAATAAATTTAACGCGAAATTTTCATCCGTATTATAATAGACATTATATTTAAATGAAAGAATAAAAAATCGCAATTAATTAAATCCACTTTTTTAATAGACACAAAGCTTCAAGCTTCGAGCAAACGACTTGTTCTTTATCAAATTTACTTTTACACTTCGTCTCTATCAATTCCTTCCACAACAATAAAAAAAAATACCACCGCTGAATAAATCAATCGCTCGCCCTATACGACAAGTGAATCACACCCTCTGCCAAAATTTTAACGATCAACATAAATCTTTCCTGCGCAGCCGACTGAAAACAAAGAATTAATCCCTCGCCGAATTCTCCATTCACAAAAAAAAGTCGCCCGCGTACACTAAACCACATCCCTGGTCATACAACAGTGTAACTTGGAGCGTCGAGATAAATCATCGTCGTCGCGTCAAAGAGGCCGACGATACACACATATTGGGGGCGAGTTTTCGACGTTTCGCCGTCATTACGCACGCGCTCGCGCCGAGGGCCAGACTCGTCCTTATCGACCCGGCGGCGAGCGTCCCTTTCGAGCGCACACAATCGCGCCTCGTTTTCCGGCGCGCTCCACGCGCCTGGAAATTATCGCGGCGGGCCGGGCTGGAAAAGCTGGCTAGAGCTGGGCGCGCGTCTCCGCTTCTTCTGCCGCGACGCCGAACAATGGCCCCGGGGATTCCAACCCCCTTTTTCCCCCGTTCCTTCGCGCACAAAGAAATCGGGAAAGTCGAAGGGGCGCGCTGCGCTCCGCACGTCGCCGGCGAATGTATTAAAAAGCGTTTACTTCGCGCGGCGCTCTCTTTCGTTGTTGCATCGCTTGTCATGCGGAAACGCGATGCTTTTAATGCTGATTTGTTTCTTTCTCGGAGACGTCGAGGATGAATCGTCGCCGCCAGCGGGAAATTCCCGTTTTCAGTGTTGCAGCGATAAGAATATATTTACGTCTATATTATTGTATTAACTTTTATTTTGATGTTATTTATTGTATTAATTTCATAAGTAGGTATTGATTTTAGTGTATCCTCGTAGTTGTCAGAATTATTGCTGACGTTCGTTTCTTAGCTTTAATAAAATTATTAAAAATACTTAAATAATTATTCACCAGTTTCTAAGAAAACATTAACTTTTCTTTTGTGTTTATATATACTTTTACTCGAATGTGTGTGTGTGTGTGTGTGCGCGCGCGCGCGCGCGCGTGTGTGTGTGTGTGTAATAAAGAAATTTTGATTTGTTAGCACAACAGAACATAATAAAAAAAATAGCAAAACAATGGTGGAACTTCGTAGTACCGCGAAAAAGTGGCTCTTCGGCGGTCGCACAATAAGATCGTCGTCGCGTTGAAGATCGAAATCTCCAGTGAAATTCCACGACGCGTTTAAAATCGTCTTGTATAACAATTTTCATGACGTCACTCCAAGTATCAGCCTGTCGCGCGGACACCTCTTAACAGCCACGTCCGCGGCTGTATATACACGTGCTCGCGAATTAAAATATTCGCACCGTAATTCCCGGTGAAAAACGGCCCCCCGGTCCGCCTCATGAATATGCACCGCGAAACTTTCTTCCCCGCCGATAAACAACAATTATCCGCTCGAAAATCGCAAGCACGAGCTTCTCGCGGCTTTCGGCCGTGTACATCCGGCGAGGGGGGGCTTCCGGGCGCATCTGCCGCGAAAATTGCCTCCGGCGCGGGCACCGGGACTACTCGCTTTTCCCGGAGCCGGCATAAAAGCGAGAATATTACAATCCGGAGTGCGCGAGGCAGTCGGGCCGAGATAAGAGAGAGCAGAGCGAGCAGCGGGACGCATCGATCAGGCGGCGCGTGGCCATTAAGCGCGGGGGCGGATGTGCGACGCAGCTGGCGCGCGCCGCGCCGCTGGTTAAACTTTTAATTTACGGCGCAGTCGCTCTTGGCTCCGATACGCGAGTCCCTCTCGTCTCCCCCCTCCCACCCCACGGGACGCGATTGATGCGCCCGGTTTCGCTGCGTACACGCGCCGTTAAAAAACGCGCGCTTTATCGACTTTGCGAGGGTGTATTTACGGGTGCCGAGCGATTGGACCGCCGGATTCCCCGGCTTAAGCTCGAAAATTGACCCGACTCGTCGGGTCTCTCTTTCTCTTTTTTTTTTTTTTTTTTTTTTTTTTTTTTTTTTTTTTGCGGGGAAGCAACACACTGGTGTACAGGGGTAGATGGAAATTTTCCACGCGCGGAAAACAGTGTCGAAGTTTGATGTCGATTTCAAGTTTTCAATCTCGGAGAATGAAGTTTGCGAACTCGCTTAGCCGCCGCTGTTCATTTGACCGAGGTTTTTTTTTCTTTTGTTTTTCATTATTGAATCTGTTCCGCGCCGCCGTCGTGGGAATTATTTTTTAAATTGTTTCCCTTTTGGAAGCGATTTGAAAACTTGGCGCGTATAACGGCTAAGCGATCTTTTCTGTAGTGCGAACGAGCGAACGAGGTTGGCTATTATATATAGGTACCGATGTTTTTAGTGCGCGCGAAAGAAACATCGAATACTACTCGCGTATGTGACGCCAATAAAATCCTCCGCTCGTCAGATAGTAAAAGTGTTCGTAAAAGTATAAATTCAACATTTCGCTCTTTCGAATGGCATGTTAGAAGCGCGATGGGAATTCGAAAAGATATAAAAGTAATCTACCCTTCGAGGAAGCTTTTATCACTGCAAAACAAAAAAAAAGGAGTGAAAAATCCTGTTTGCCCTTGCAAAACTGGAAAAGATTCATCGATTGTCAAATATTCGTGAAAAATAAACCATCGGCCCTTCGATCCCCAAGGCAAACAACTGCAAAACCGCCCGTCTCCCGGTGTAAAGAACGAAAACAGCGATCCGACCCGATCCCACCTCGTCAAAACAAAAAGCGTTTACTTTACAAGGACCGTAACAGCCCGCGAGCACGGAAGAAAAGGGACTCACCCTGTTTACACGCGTTCCACACACGGGACACCTTCTCTCATTTTTTTTTCATTCCCCGTGTATATAGAGCACACCGAGAAAGTCGCTAGTCGCGCCGCGTGACTTTCCGCCTACCCTCGGGCCTACGGCGATTTTCCGAGCAACGTCGCAGCTGCCTGCGGAGCTTTGTGCAGGCGCGCAGCAGCCAGCGAATCAATAACGGTCAGCCGGACGGGGGGTGCAGGAAGAGGAGCGGGGGAGTCGGAGGAGGAGCGTGAAAAAGTGCGAAGGTAATATAAAGAGGAAAATGAGGAGATGTGCGCGGAAAGGAGATGTAGGACCGTCTGGTATATATGCCTTTTTAGCCGACGAGCCGAGGGGGGATCGATATGCCGGCGTACGCCCTCCCCCCTCCCGACTGTTGGTCCTGATGTTGCTGCAGCCGCTGAATAGCTGTGCGATGATGTTTGCTTTTCTTTGCGCCCTCCTGCTTTCTTCGCGAGCACAGCATCGGTGAATTGAAAGTTCGGAGAATAAACTAACCAACAATGAGTAAGAATGTATTTTATCTATTAAAGCTTCTATTTTGCATATCTATTCAGCACAATATTATTCACGATATTAACAAATTTTACGGTTACTTTAAATTTTCGTCTTTCTTTTCATTATGCAGGCCTGTTTGATAATAAATAAATAAATAAATAAATAAATAAATAAATATCGTTAAAACATCATAAACCATTCTCCACTTGAAAGGCAGCAGCAGCAGCGGCGAGAACAGTTAGACGCAGGCAATTTAAAATTTGCATTTCCTTTTAACCCGGGGGGTCAGTAGTTAAATAAATTTTCCGAAAACACATAGCGCACGTGCGCGGAGGGACGTTGCGTAAAAATGCGTCCATTTTTTCCCGACGGATTCCCAAGCGGACTGTTCCTTATAAGCATCGCTCTAAATAGTCGACCCACTTCTCCACGTCTTCTCCACGTCGTCCCGCGTAAATAACAATTTCATCGGGGATAACCGTCTCGCGCAGCCCTAAGGAAAATACGTCCCCAAATAAACGTCTCCGCAGAAGCGAGTGCACGTATATATGTGTACGTGTGTACCGGACGACGGGAGAAAATGCGCTTGCAAAGTGGAATCACGCGATCGACAGGAATGGAGGAAGAAAAACGAAGACGGCGAGAGGTGGGGGCGGGAAAGCCACAGGAAGTAATTGAACGTCTACAGCCCCCGGGGTCAGGGAGTATTATCAATCGAAACTGGAGCGAACGGACGAGCGAGTCCGGAGTCATCCTTCCACCTCGTAAATGCCAGCTGCACTCGTATCGCGCTCGCGTTTTCAGACTCGGGGTTTCGCGCGCACCACCGGCAGGATTTTCACTCTCGTGGAGTAGCTCTCTCTGTTGTGCACTTTTGCTTAGTGTTTTGAAGCTCGTCTGGTAGTGAATTCTTGACTTATATACCGAGCTTATGCGCTATTTGCGAATCCGCACTCGGGAGAGTGAGTTTTGCCTGACTCGGCGAAATTATAATTATTTTTGTGATATACGGCGATTTTTTTTTTTTAAACATTTTTTTTAAGGCATGAGCTATAACCAAAGTGCTTTGATTTTATGATTTTTTACGACGTACGATGGCAATATACAATGCACTTTTTTCAAGACTTTATAATGTCGATTAATCATTTTAGCAAAAACCATCTGTAAAACCATTTGTAATTTTAATGTCCACAAACAAATCTGATTACAATGAAAAGGCGCGCGAATACCAGGCGAATTCTTCGTGAAATTAATAAATAAATTAATAATAAATGATTGATGGAATATTTAAATTAATAAGCCAATTGAATAACAGCAACAATAAATACCAATAGTCCTCTCAATGAAATTTATGTACCAGTCACGGAAGGAAACCATGCAAAAGCAAAAGGCCATTAATCACTCCACCAGTATTTATTGATTTTGCATGGCCCCGGAAAATTTTGAGTGTGAATTATTGTCGCTGAAAATCAGTCGACTTGCAACAAATGATTAATACTTTTTTTCACGATGTTAAGCATTCCATCCATCCATTTTCCATTATATCAATTTAGATTATAAAAATATAAAAATTTTATAGTGACATTTAGAATCGTCTATCTTTCAATTTATGATATATTCAACTCTTTCTCCATATTTTACACTTACAGTTCAGTTCAATAGATTCTACTGTATCCCTATTTTAATATCTGCTTAGATGGTTACATTCTTATATCACATTTTTTACGTTTATCTTTTATTCTACAATTCTACAATTTTGCCTGTTCTCTGTTAGTAAATAAAAACGAAACTCCTTTTATAAACTTAAACTCCCAGTCAAAGGAATGAAAGAAAAAACAAGGCCAGCCAAGCAAAGCGATTGCGTCAAAAATAAAACAATTTTAACATTCAAACGCAGAAACGAGGCAAGTTTGAAGCTCACGCGCGAAAGAGTCGTAAAGTTCTCGCGCGAGTTTCCCTCGGCAAACGTAGCTCAATAAAAGAGGCGGGAGAGAGCCGCGCGCATGGTCGCGCCGCACTTTTTCGCCGACGTTCAAACAAAAGATAACGAAAAAGTCGCCTTCGCCGAGCCGAGGGACCGAGAGAAAGAGAAAGAGAGAGATCCGCGACTCGTAAAACGCGCCGGGGTTGCTGGGCGAGGCGTCACGTACACCGCGAGCGAGAGTGGGGTCCCGGAGGCCCGCCGTGAAATCGCGCCGATAAGACAGGCAGACGCGCGTATTCCGCGCTTACGTCGCCGCCGGCGACGACTACCGCCCGCGATAAAGCCCCGCGCGCCGGGTGCACGCGCGCGCCTGTTTATGCGCGCCGGCCGTTAATAATCGCCGCCAGGCCGAGCAGTCGATAAATCCCGGCGGATTTTCAAAAGTTGCGCTTTGCGGGAATTCAATAGAGTCCTCGGGTAATAAAGTTCGCGGCTTTGATTTGCGGGCTTACTTTGCTACCAAATCTCGTGCGGTGAAAAATTTTTATTTCTCTGCGCCAAGTGTGGATAATATTGAAAAATCTGCGAATCTCGTTTCAGCTGTTTAAACGGCTATATGTACGTGTGCGTTTATAAAAATACATTTTTTTTGTGAATTAAAAAAAAAGAAGAACAAGTTATTTTATATTTTAAATGATAAGAAGTGTCTTGTTTCAATAAGCCTCGAATTAGAAACTGTGCGTTAATTAATCAACTGGGAATAACGCTAAACTAAGCTCGCTCACGAGAATAATTAATATCCTACTGATTTATACTTAAAGCAGAAATTATTTATAGTTCTCCGAAGCGTAAATTTATTAATCAAGTATAATTGAATTAATTTCACAAAAATTGAATAAAATAAATAATTTCTCGCCTTTGGACTCGCTGTTAAATAAGATTCCAGCGAGTTTTAAAATTTAAATCCTTCCGCACACACGCAAGTATTTGCGCGTTGTGTTCCACGCAGATACTAAGCGCAAACCGTACATAATCGTAAAAGATAAAAGACGTGCATTTTTTTCTCGCGCGACTCGCAGGTGAGGTGTGTGCACACACGAGCTGTCGCCGATTTCCAAGCCTCATGTGCGCGCAGACCAAGTTTTTACCCGCCGCGGTGGTTCGAAACCACAGAGGCGGACGTGTTCGACTTTGCCTCGCCCCTCCCGCAATTTTTTTTTTTTTGTTCACCACTCTTCATTTTTCCTTTTTATGTTTTTATTGTTTTTGCCGCGCGCATACACCGCGACGCCTCACTCGTTTTGCTCCCATTTCTCTCGCTCTCTCGCATCTGCACTCAATAAAGGATCGATGTGGTCGCATTATCGGTTTTCATTCCATTGTTTTTTTCTTCCTTTTGTGCCTTAATACCTACGGCCGAGTAAAAGCTGCAGACGCTGAAACGCGTATGGTCGCTATTGAAAAGTGCGGCCGCTATGGGAAATAAAATCGCTGGTCTATCAATAATAATATAGAATTTTTATCGAGACGCGGGGCGGTCGTGCGCTCTTTTTTATAATGAAAATTTATATTCGGGGCTAATTTCGTATCGGTTAAGGCAGCGATCTGATAGTTACGGGGGATTCCGAAACCACTGCAGCTGCTTTAACGCACCCAGCTTTAATTATAGGATATTGGAAATAAATTGAATATTTCAGATTTCTTAATAAAGAAATAATTTACATAGCTCGCAGCTCCATTATCATAAGGAATCTTCTTCGCGTAAAAAGAACTATGCTGCGGTAATGGTGAAAAATAAATAAATAAAAAAATGTCTTTTAGTAATATGATAATATTCGACTTAAAAAAAAAATTTTTATACTCAGCCAAACGTAAAATCAACACTAAAAAGATAACCGTAGCAACATTGTAGCTTACCTGCAACAAAAAAATGAAAAGAATCCGATAAGTATATAGAAGTCTCGATATATAAACCGTAAATCAGTAATTATAAAAAATATTTTTATATACTCTTTACAGAGTGTCTCGCGAATGCATCGCAATCATCTGATCGCGCGAGCAAGATAGTCGCTTGAAAAAAGAAGAAAGAAAAGATCAATCGAGACGAGCGAGCTCGATGAAATATTTCCGCGATGAATCCCGATATGCGGCGCGTCGGCGCATCAGCGGCTATGCAAATGCTCGCGATGCTTTTGATTCGTCCCCGCAACGCCGAGTGAATTATCACGAGGCGATAAGGTGCGCCCGAATTCGCGGGGCCGCGACGATAAGGCTAATACCTGGGATTCTTCGCGGCGGGTTGACAAAACGAGCGACCCCCAGTTATAAAGTACAGCGTCAATTGATAAGGAACAACCTTCTAAGCGCTTCCTGCGTCTTTCTCTCTCTCTCTCTCTCTCTCTCTCTCTCTCTCTCTCTCTCTCTCTCTCTCTCTCTCTCTCTCTCTCTCTCTCTCTCCGTGCGAGAGCGAGAGAGAGGATGGGGGAGGGAGGCAATGAATTACTACGGGATTGCCATTCGCCCTTCGTAAACATACATTAACACGCGGGGAACGAGGCGCGGGTAATTACTATTTATCGCGCCGATGCAGGTACGTCGCTTAATTTATATCGGCGCTGAGGTCGCGCTTTCGGTATTTTCACGCCCAAGGCTCCGCCGTGCCGGCTTCTCGCGATTCGACGGCACTGCCCCCTTTTCTATTTCGCTTTTTCTTTTAGCGACTTACTGAACTTATTTGAGCGGCCATTTTTAGTGCCGCTTATCTGGGGACCGTTACTGATTTCGCCGCGGTCGCGAACTCGCTGCTTTACGATTTATACATTAATAAAGTTTGCTTTATATCTCGACCGAACGGCAGTGCGTAACTATAGCCTGTAGAAGTTTCGACTACTGAATCATTATTTTTATGTAAATAAAAGTCGATCGACAGTAGATTCAATTTTTAGTTAAGATTTTAATGCCGAAGGATAAATCTATCGATACACCGATGACTCATGGTTAACTTGCCCTTGATTGCTCGATAAAATAAATTAGACCTCACAGCTGTTTCTTATTGAAATGAAACTGAACGCTGCTGGCCGCAAAAAAAGGATGCTATTCATAAAAGAAAAAGTAGATAAATATTGACAAGTTTCTTTAGCTTATCAATAAGCCAACTAAAAAAATCTATGGCCAGAATCGATTAAAAAACTATTTTAAGGTTTTTTGAATTTCAATCAGCCTATAAAGTTTTTATTATATCGACGATGATGACTTGAAACTGTTCTGGTTTAAGTTTCATATTTGCTTTGATTAAATGAACTCATCGAATCGATAAATTAAAGAAAACCTCCGACTCACGACGAACCACCCGAAGACCCTTCACGAGTAGTACTAAACATCACGAAAGCCCTAAATCCTCCGATTAAAATGTAAAGCTTCGGAAATAATTTAAAATAAACAATGCGCCTATTTAAAATCTCCCGCACACCACGCCTCGAATTGACCCATCGAATGAACCACGTGAGTCACTGCCGGACAAACCGAAGGCAGCCCATGTAGGATCCCTTTATCTCGCGCCATTTCACCGAGCTCGAAGCCAAACATTTCCTCTCACCCGCAGCAAAACAAACGATCGCGTACCACGGCAAGTACACCGTCGATCCCCACCTCTCCCATCCGGGTATCCACCTCCGCGAAGGTCAAGAGCGAGCGCGCGAACGCACCCCTCGAAAGTCGCCTCTCGCGCACGTGTGCACTCTCGAGGGCCCCCGGCCCTCTTTTTTAACCCCCCGTAGCGCGCGAGCGGGCTATTTTTTTTTCTTGTTCTCTCACTCACTCCCGGGCCGGCGTATGAATAATTCAGTCGCGGCTGGGCAATTTTCGCCGCGGAGAAATATTGTTCTTCGCGTTGCGCGCATAAATTATTCATGATAAGAGCGCGGCGTCATCGGGGGAGGCCCGGAGATTGAGTTCTCTCCCGCGATCGCCGTAAAAATGAGTTACAGGAGGGACACTATATCCGACTTGACTTGCCTCTCGGCGTCGACGATGATGATTTCGTGGGGATGTAGACACACTGCTGGATTGATTTTGCGCGCTTTTGATTTACTGCCCGATGACTGTGGCTGGAGGTGGTAGTCCTCCGCGGGAAATTAAATTAATGCGCGCGTCGGAGGTTTGCCGTGTTTTAATTTTCTTATTGCCGCTGCTTCTCTCGTATACCACTTTGGAGGAAGATTATTTATTGCGAGTCGTTAATACGGCAGGATCAAAAGTACGTGGGATGTGAAAGTTTTGATATTTATATTTAATTAGTTTGATATTTCAACAATTAATAACATCGGCTTAGAAAACTTTCTCTGGCGTTTACACGTGTACTCGACAAAATCTACGATTGCTCTCTAATAACGCATTTTAAAAGAAACGTCATTTAGAACTGGACGATTTTCACCATCTCGACTGCAGGATCCCCATCGAAACTTGTCGCGTTACTTTTCAAGTGCGATATAATAAAAGACGAGGCCCTTGAATTAAAAAATCACTTGAATCGAGTGATTTTCTGCACTATCTCTTACTTATAGAGGGTATACCGAGGAGTAATTAACTTCCGATGAAAGCCCAGGTGGTTACCTCACCAAATCGAAGTCGACTTTCGATCATCGTAAAAGAAATCCCCACAACCACAGTCGAGCCTCGTGGCGTATCGCCGTCTCAGGTCGGACGCAGCGAGCAACGCAATAAGGAAGCGATGCGATTCGATTTCCCGCGGCTCCCCCCGTCAGGCGTCGGATCGGAAAATCGCGTCGACTTCCGCGCACGGCTTTATCCCCCTGGCAGGGTGTGCGCGCAAGGAGGCTGCCGGCCAAAAGGCAAAAGTAGCCGCAGTGGGTCGAACGTGCCCGAGTGTCGATAGCCGAGCCCGCCCCGAGCGGATGTAGTAATTAACAGCTGCACACGCAGTGAATTATGTCGCGTCGTTTATACGTGACGGGAGAAAATCCGGATCGCGTATTTCTGCGCGCCGGCGGAAAAATAATTGGGCGTTTTTGTCAGCGGGTTCGACCGGCCCGTGGAGGACACGCGCGCTCCCGTATATACACACGTATCCCCCTTTCACGTTATATATTATTTTTCATTTTAATATGACGGCTGTAATTAAGCCATTAAATGAGCGCGCGTAATGGCTTGATCCTGCTGAATATATGCGTGACTGTGATTATAGGAAAACTTTCGTTTTCAGTCGCGCGGGGGCCATTTGCGATGAAAGTTTTCTCGGGCGGCGATGAGTGTTCAAAATTTACTCGAAAGAAAAGCTACGCTCCGCGAGGGAATTTGAAAGCGAAGACAGCACTTGCTCGTGTACCTGTTCGACTCGAATGGGATCCATTCATGATGAGGAGGATGTGAGGAAATTATTATATTGCTGGACGGACAATCATTCTTTTGTTACTTCAA
Organism: Sycophila texana; assembly: GCA_035582955.1. NCBI lineage: Eukaryota > Metazoa > Arthropoda > Insecta > Hymenoptera > Eurytomidae > Sycophila > Sycophila texana. The sequence continues at coordinate 11,126 of JAWWEN010052733.1, read as the reverse complement.
ATTTGAAATTGATGGCCGAAAAAAGTAGGCCTTCGCTCGTGACATTCGCTCGGAAAGAAAATAAAATTCATCAAAGAATTTTAAAATCTTTGCAATTAAAAAAAAAAAAAAAAAAAAAAAAAAAAAAATTAAAAAACTAAACTTTTTTTGTAACTTCTTATAACACTAGAATGATTAATTTCACCGAACTTTCATTTGAATAATTCTAGCTTTCATTAAAAATAAATACGAAAGTGTATAATATACCTCAAGCCAAGAAAACCTCAGAGTTTTGCAGCGACACTAAGGTGTTTCTCTCGGTTGGCAGTCGGCATAAAATTTCGTCCAGCCAAGCCGAAGCTATACGCTTATATAGATCGAACGAGCAATCAGGCTCCCCCACCCCCGTCCAGCACCATTTAAATGCAAAGTATCGATTCGCCGTGACTCTCTTCATCTTCGCTCCCCCTCGTCTTGCTCCTTTCATACCCGACTTCCGGGAGGAAACTGCGCCGGTGTGTGTAGGCGCAGGATACGCAGCGACAGACGAAAAATAGACGACCTCTCTCGTCAAGGATTCGCCGTGAACTTTCACTCGGTCGATCGCTGCCGTGCGCCCCACGATTTTCCGACAGGCAAAAATATTCGCATGGAGAGGTCGTCGACGGGCGAGGCTGCTCTCGAGTGGCAGCGGGTGGATTCCCGATGCGCGGCTCTGCCACTTTCATTCGCCTCGCAGGCCGGATCTCGGCTGTCTGAAAATGCGGACGAGTGGAAAGGACTCTTATTGAGTTCCCGAGAAAATTCAATCCGCCGGATCGGAGGTATTAAACAATATTTGGAGTCGGTCAATAATTGCTTCGTATACTGTTAATAAAACGTCAAGTTTTATCTACCTTCTTCTTCCTTTATTTAAATAAACAGAAAAAAAATAACGATGGCGGGATGTGAAGCATTTCCGGTAAAATGTCGTTAAAATTTAAAACGTTTTGATATGTACGCAGGCAATGATTATTAAGTATTTAAATTTTCTAATTATTTTGCAATTTATTTTAAATAAGCCGGTTAATACATTATTTACCTGTTACACAAGTTAGGATTACAGATTCAAATGAAATAAAAGGCAAAGTGACTGTTAAAGCCGATCAAACGTGGTATATTCATCATAAAGGCATCGCTCGGATCCGCACGAGTCATGCAAATGAGAACAAACTAAGACACGTCCTGCATAGGTCGCGCGCAAATAGACCAGCATCGACGAGTCGCTATTGTTCCAACGTTGTGTCGCCGAGGCTCTCGGTCTCGGGGGGATTGCGACCCGAAGGGGAGGGTATATACGCTGCGCGACGGCCGAGAGAGAAAGAACCCGGAAGAGCCAGCGTCCCTCTCTCGGCTGGGACAAGTGAAAAAATAATTAACCACGCGGCTGCGAGATAAGAGCCCTATGCGTGTGTACGAGGCCCTTGCCTATTTTCCGCTGTAACGAATTTTCCATTTTGCGCTTCGTACGCATGCATTGGCTTCCGCTCTTTTTCGTGAACGCTTTAAAAAGTCAAGATCGCGGGCTGCGCTCCAAAATCGGATTAGATCTTTCATGCGGGTGACTTTTGCTTACATCACTATAAACCATTGAGGCGGGGGTTTTATTTAGTTAGGGATGTCAAATATTATTGATCTTTCACTATATATACTCAATTTATCGAACAGTACATACTGTTAATGTATTTTTTAATCAGGATTTGTACACTTTCATCGGCACAACTTAAATTATCGCAGGTAATCAAGCGATAAAATAAATAGTAGAAGAGAAGAAGAAAAGAATACGTAGACCATCATCGTATCGTCTGTCCATCAAGATACACTAATGGTTGCGGCTTTAAATTTCCAGATAACGTTCACTCGAAAATTATTCCTGGCGAGCGATAAATGCGTGCTTCGCTCGGCCGATACTCACTCGCCAGGCGCACTCTTTATTGCCCACATTAAAGTACTCGTGCGATCTTTGCCTCCATCTAAGCCCCCCTCCTCTAGATTTTAACGGTAAAACGCTCGCCCGAGTGCGTGCATATTTTCTCCGGCTCGGAGAGGGCCGACCCGCGGATTTATTATGCATCCGGCGGATCAACGAAAGCCGCGAAAATCGAGGCCCTCGCGACGCGCCACTTTGGAGAAAGTGTTGTGTGCGTTTGCCTAGAAATTCCCTCCGATCGGCAGTACAGGCGATCGCGAATAATGGCACTTGCGTCCCAGTTTTTCCCCTCTGGGCTCGCGAGGCGTGGATTGAGTTTTCTGGATTCGATTGGAGCGGAGGCGAGCGACGCGCGTTTTAGAAGTTGCCTCTACTCGCCCGATCGCTGGGAAAAAGTGAAATTCACGATTTGCCGGGGACTTGGGTTTGATTAAACGGCCAACGAGACCGTAATTCTCGAGCCTTGCTGACTTGCGCTTTTATTTCAAACGGCAGCCGAAGGACTGGTGTTATATTTTTAAAATAAATCGCGCTTTAAAAACCCCAATCCTTATTTTATTTAAACAGCGCACATTCGTCAGAAATAATTTTTTTATGTACAAATATTATCGATCTCAATTTAAACGCCGAAAGTAGCACTTCACTCTCCAGTGAGTTTACGCATAATTTCCCCATGATAACCCCCAACTCCCCAAAAAGAAAAAGAAAAAAGATAAAACGAAATGTTCGCTCTGCAGCGAAAGGTCCACGCGGGCAAACCGCTAATTGGCAATTCAAATGTCGCTTGACTCCGCCGCGGAAGACCGCGACGACTGCGCGAATAAAAAGCAAAAGACAAAAGGGCGCGGCAGATGGGAGCAGGCGTACTTGCGGAAGCAGGTGCTAAGTGCTCATTAAAGAAACGCGCGCTCGAATGTCTCTGGGCTCTCGAAAAAGCCCGCAGATCGGCGCGACCAGACGGCGGGGATCAGGTTCGCCCGGCCCCCGGAGTGGAAGCATCCGCAACATCTGAGAACCATAAGACGCCGCGGCCTCCGCGTGCGGTTTTCCCGCCTTTTTCTCGGAAGAGCGGAGAGCCTGCGGCACTTTCTCCGATTTTCTCGGACATGCCGACTGCACTCGCCGAGGATGACGCCAGTCGGCGAAGGATGAACTTGTAAGTTTGCGGACGACGCGAGTGATGAAAATTAATGCAGTCGATTCGGACGAGGAATGGATCGTTCGCTTCTTTCTTTCTTTTTTTTACTTTAATGTCCCGCCGAGTGCTGGCTGTTAAAGCTAATTGAAGCTTCAGTCGTAAAACGAAATTGAGATTTTAAAATTGCTTTTTTGATGTTCCTTGCAGCTGTAAATGTGCGTAATAGATTCCGTACGCGCTCCGCGGGTTGAATACTATGCTAAATAACTGTTCATCGCTGGATGGGACACCGTCAAATATTAAACGTTGAGCAATCGACCGTCCTTCAAGCGTTAAAACATCATCAAAGCGAATGAACATTTCCATAATTCGCTTATACAAGTAACTTAATTTCCTGTGCATTAACCTACATAAGATTCTCGTGAAAATCATTTATTGCAAGACCGAATCTCGCACTGCGTTGCAGGGACGTCGAGCGACGTGGGGTTTAAGAGCCTCGATCGTCTCTTCGAAACGAATTTCTCAGCCTCGCCGTCGAGAGATACTTGTAGGTGCTCGCGCGACCCACCCATCACCTCACCTGATGAGCGTAACGCGCCGATCGAATCGAGGTTATTGGCGAAGTCAGCCGTGAGCGGGAAAACGGGTTAATCGCCCGAGGCGTCCGAGCCGCGGCCGGGAAAAACACGCGGAAGATAGTCCCGCGCGACCTTAGCCTAAGCGACTGTCGCCTTATCGACGAGCCGGGGGGAGGGGGGATGCGTCGCGTATACACTATGGGAACCAGAGCTCGTCGTGCGGACTTGATAATTACGCGGAGGGTCGCGCTCGTGACGATCTTTCGAAATGACGACTTTTTTTTCTCAAGCTCGAACCGATCGTTTTTCCAGCAGGCGTTCGATCGGAGAAAACGGTAAACGCATCAGGCGCCCGTGACCAACGCGATTTTTAGCCACGGAGCTAGGAAACTTGTAAACTATTTAAATAATCGTTAATTAATGCTTAATTCGTGTTGAAAGGATGTATATAAAGCGAGTCGTGAAAATCGATGTGAAATCTCTAGGAAATAAGTTTTATTGATCGTATAATTTGAGAAGATAAAATGGCGCGTGCGATTAAAACTTTAATAAACCCGACGATGATGAAACGAATCGGTGGAAAAAAATAAATACTCTCGTACGCCGATCGCGTATACCAAGCATGCAAATCTCAGAATCGTAAACGAACAGCTGATGCAGTATGTCGCCTGAGTGTGACTCGATTTTATCTAAGCGAATATATGAATTCGTAAATATATACATATATATCTATGTCGTAGACAAAAACCGCGCGTTACTCGCATAATAAATGCGGCGAGCGCGAATATTTCACGCGAGCTTAAATCAAAGGGGTTTCCACGAAGCGAAATTAATGTACAACTCAGCGCTGCATTTTTCCTCGCGGCGCATTCGCGCACTGCGCAAAATAAAAAAAAGGAATCTGGTATGCTTCAGAATGAATGGTTTGTTGTGCGCGCGCCGCGGCCAATAAAGCCTTAACGTTTCATTCAATTCCCTCGATCGCGCATTTCATAAATCCCAGTTACTCAATTCAAGATACCCGCCGCGGATATCTATAGACTCGAAAAAAGTGTTCTCCTTCCTTTTTCGTCGAAATTAAAAAAAAAAAAAGGAGAAACCGAGCGCCTCGAAAATCGGGAGTCAGCGCGCGTGCCCCTTGGCGTCGAAAAATGCGCGAAGCTTATTATGCACGCGCTTACGCGCCGAAATTCGGCATCAGAAAGTAGCAATATATACACAGCGTGTACACGAGTCTCGGCGCGTGAAACATCGCCGGCTTGCGCATAAGTCCCCTCCGAGAGAGGCCGAATTGCGGCCGACTACAAAGTGTTTCTTTGATCGTCTGCAGCGTTGCCACATCGCCCCGGCCGTGCGCGCACACACATAACGGAGGGGGACGAAGTGCAGCCGTCATGACTCGGCGAGCTTCGAATTTCGTGACCCAAGCGCTGCCGCGTGTACTTATGCACTCGGCGACTCCGGCGGCCGGACTCTCCCGGGCTCGAATCGTAATAACGAGAGCCGAGCGGAGGAGGACGAGACACACACCGTCGGCCGAAGGAAAAAGGAGAGGGGTAAATAACCGAGGAAGAAACGATGGGTCTACCGACCGTGAAACACGAATAGAATATCCCGGTGAATTTTTTTTCTTTTTTTTTTCGAGAAAGAAAGAGAGATCACTGCAGTCGTTCCGATGAAAAAGCTGCAACATTTCTTTTTAAATGCATACGCAATGCAGGCGGCTTTCATTACTTCGCGTGTCCGTTCGTCCGAGCGCACAATTTTTTTCCACTGTCTTTAACTTCCATGGAGTTTATTCAGAATTATCGATGGCCACGGAATACATAAGCGCGGTAAATATACGTTAATATAAGAAAAAAAATTATAAATAATGTTAATAAGTTGAAGCGGAGTCGAGAGTCATTAACTAGTAAGTATGCTACTTGACGTATGTTAATGCATCATTATTGTAAATAAATTGCGTTGGTAAGGTGAAACAATGAAAGATAAATAATTCGAGCTTAACAAACAATTACAAGATGAATAATAACGCAATCTTCCATTTAACTCAGTTCTGACCAGAAAAATTCCGCCATAAGAATTCTTCTGCAACTGAGTCTGCTCAACACATTTTAAGTAGAAGTAATTACGGGAGCAATGAGCGCTAAATACCCTCTTAAATGATAATTAAATTTAACCCGCGTGGTATAACAAAAATCGTTCGCAAAAAGCAAAGTTTCCTCGTTCAATTAAGGGAAACGATAATGAAAAGGCCTGCGCGCGGCAGGATATCGCGGATCGAGGAGAAGGGAGAAGTTGAACTTCGGCGCCTCGGAACGAGTTTGCTCCGCGGAGCAAAGACGTCGACGCGTTGGAATTAATCAATGAAATATTCATCAGCGATTGAAATGAAACTGGGGGAAGGGGGGATTGGGGAAAGAGAGCGATGTGGGAACTAATATTGAAATGGAGCCATTTACATTCTGGCCCTCGAGTGCAGAGTCAATAGAGTCCGCCTCGGATCTCCTCGTTTTTCCATCTACCCGCGACAAGTTCGATTACGAGCGCGAGGAATTACGCGCGGCCCTTGTTTACGAGTCTCGCGGTTCAATTACCCGGGCGATTATTAAGAATACCACTTTTCAGAGACTCGAGCCGATTGCGCGCACAGGACTCGCGTAATAAAGTCTCGAAACAATGAGCTATAAAAATACGCAATTGGGAAATAAGTCGGAATTCAAAATCGTCGCGGACAATGGACGTCGTCAAAATTATCCGAATAGGCTGCCACCGAAAGCTCCAGCTTGACCAGCCGATAAATCGCAGAAAATATTAAAACGGCCGGCGACGGCCGCGGGCGATGATCGCGACCTTCGGTGTGAAACGAGAGCGGCGCTCGGTCGTTCCTCCAGCCGACGCTTACCTTTTTTTTGCGGGTCTCTCTCGCGAGCCTGTAATTATTTTCACTTAGTCATAAACAACGGAGGACATTGACGCGCGCGCGAGCGAATAGGACTTCTCCAGCGGCGGACGCGATTTATTTCCAGCCCGCGCGGCTATAAGGCCATCGGTCGACGCAGAGTGCCGCTTGCACTTTTTTACGAATTCCTACGGCGTTATTTATGGCCGTAGCCGGCGTGCGTCTAGTGACCTTTGGATTTAGCGGGGATATACTGCAAGAAATGGAAAATTTCACGCTCATGCCCTCCCGTCTCGAAGTATCGAATGGAAGTGGTTTGAGGAGAGTACGGCGGCGCGTAATGGCCCTTGGAGTCGGGCGGAAGTTGCCACCGCTTTATTGTTTCTTTAATAAACCCGAGTATCGCAATTATGGAAAAGCACTCGCTAAAAGTATCAAACGATTTACGAGCGATTTCCTGTTATTACGGCTGAATGAACATTTTTTTCTACTTTTTTTCTTTTACCCTGAAATGTTATTCACTCTTGAAATCAGGCTACACGAGAGCCTCGACTCGTTCCCAGTGTATAACAGAGTTCCAAAAAATTTCTCTACTTCATAGCAGCGAAGCACGTGTCCAAATAAATACCCGTTTTTTTTCTCCATTTTAAACCACGTAGCGTCGACACGGAAAGAAAAAAAAAGAGCCGACAAGGTTCGCACCTCCGGGCCGACAAAAAGACCCACGGTGTAGGATATATACAGCGCTTCGGCGAATCGACGATTCCAGCAGCGTGTAACGTAAACCGCGTATATACGTGATCGACGAAAGACACACGGACGCGACCACTCGACGCTCCTCGAGTGCAGGGACCGCGCTAATTGAGCGCCGTTTACAAAATTACCGTGGAGACTCCTTGATTCGGCCTTCTTTGGCGCACGCGCGCCGTGGGGGTCCGCCCGCAGCACAATGGGAGATTTTCAGCGCGACGGTGGATCGAAGCTCGCGAGCGTTAACGAAGCCTGCAATTAGCCTAGTTTATCGAGCGGAAAATTAGCCCGCGACTGCGCTCGCATCGGACAAAAGTGAGCGAGCGGCGACTTCAGCGGGGAGGGGAAAAAACGGCTAACGATAGAAATGACATTCGTTAAATGGGCAGTCGCGCACAAAGGACGCGCGAATCTATCGCGATGCTTCGAAAGCTGATATCAGCGGCGACATTTTATTTTTCCTTTTGATTACTTCCTGCGTCAGCGCGTACTGCAAAAGGACGCGGCGATATTTTTTAAACGCATTCAGTGCGTTCGATCTGGTTTTTTTCTACCCTACCCTGTGTGTATTATATGCGAAGTTGCCATAACAATGTTTAGTTTACGTATGACGCGAGCGTATAGTTCAAGTGCCCTATTGTTAACGGAACGTTAAAAAATTTAAGAGACTTTTAAAGCCACCGTTGCGCCACTTGCTTACCAATCCACGAAGAATGTCAGGGCAATGGCCTGACGTCACGATTGTATCAGCGCTCTGTCATATATTCGTTACAATTCTGATAGCATAAAAGATTTTTGTTAGCCTGCAGCTTGTAATTTCAACGAAAAGCAGCGTTTTTTCCTCTCCTTCGTTCAAACAGACCCTCGTCGCACACGTATACACACCTATTTATCAATCTACGGGTCGCACACCCACACCTACGCTCGCACCTACGTACATACACCTTATTTACTCAAACTACGGGCTCCGATATCGAACTCGGATGTGGATTATAATCACAAAGGATTTAAGATCCGGTCGTGCGAAAGATAAACGAATCTTGCTTACCGTTTGCTTAGGCTCCGCTCGAGCCGTCATTATGATCGTCACGGGTCACGGTAATGTTCTCGATGCATTAAAGGTCATAAATTATTCTAATCCCGCGTGCACACACGCGCGAGGCAGGGGGGGAGGGAGCAGCGCGTATGGATTTCAAAGGGAATGACTAACGACTGACGAGGTTTCGGTTTACGGCGCGCGGCGCTCGTAAGTTTCCGAAGGATAACATTTTAAAAAGTCCGCTCGCAAATGTCACGTGTCAACAGGATGCGTGATCGATGCCATATGGCAAGGGCGCGATTAAAAATGCGCCTGCGCTTTTATCGGCTGTTTACATCGCGGCGGCCTGCTGCTGTGTGCCTATCAAAATTAATTGAAATATCGCCATCGGTCGCCCTCCTTTTTCGATTGAAATTATTCGCGAAAATTACGAGGTAATGCAAACTCGCGGGTAGATTGAATAATTCACGAGCGCGTCGGCCGCCGATATCATATTTTATATACAATACGCACGTACGAGGTTAACATTTTTTATTTCGTTTATCTCGCGTTTGTTCTCGACTTATCGCCGTTAAACGATCGCGAATTTTTTAAATTGGTTATAGTTCCCCGAAAGGTAGGGATAAATTTCGTGTTAAAAAGGTGCGCGGGAATAGTAAAGAGATGACTCGCGAACGACGGCGCAGGAGCGAGCTTTGAGTGACTGAAAGCTTAGTACGCGCTCGCCAAGTGCATTCGATCTTTATCGTCGGCTTAAACAACTTTAAACGACACTTTCACTTGTCCCGACTCTGGCGCGCGTATTCCATTGTCGCCTTGTAATTTATGAACCATCCCCGACCATTCAGCCAGCCGGTCGCGCTTCCATTATGCTCCGAATAATTTTCAAAACAACCTCTCGAACAAACGCGCGGCAAGCAACTCGGCTCGTTACGCGCGGAATAATTGAAAAAGAAGGCATGGAAAAAAGGCGCTGAAAGTTGAGTAAAAAGTCGCAAAATTAAAGAGCCTGCATCTCCGAGGGGGGGAAACGCGACGCGCGCTCCGGGACGAGACAAAGCGACAGTCCGAGACAAGAAAGTGACGGAAAGGCGAGGACACGCAAGGAGCCCCTCATGGAAACGCCCGGAGAAGGGGGTGCGGCGTTTTCAAATTAAAAGAAAGGCTCAGGAAGCGCGAGACTCTCCCTCGTTCTAGCTTTTAGCCGCGAGGAAGAGAAGCCGCGGGTTATGTCAAAGACAGACTCCACGCGTCATTACATCAAAGCTTAGCTGAAATGCGACGTCGGGATATTTCTGAGATTTTTTGGCAGAATGTCGAGATGTAAACTTGAAAGAATTGTTTTTTTTTTTTTTTTTTAATGTGAAATCATTGAATAAAATTAACTGTTAATCCATTGTTTCTTAGCGCGTCTTTTTACAGTACTACTTGTGTAAATTTCAATTCTCTTTTTGAAAAGTGGGCAACATTTTTTACAGCAGATTTGAAAGAAATTTCTGGGAGCTTGCAGTGATTTGTCATAAAATTGTTTAGTACATAGTGTTTACTTACGACTTTTGACGGTAGAATTGATTGAATGGTAAATTTAAACTCACCTGTAACAAAAGCAAAGAAAGACACAATTAGTTTTAGATAATAAACATAAAGAAATAAGCAGTTAATTATTTCGAAAACGTTAATATTTTAAAATTGTTTGACGCACTGCGGGGTAATATTTTTTAAGAGAGCAATCTGGGTTAACTTGGCGGGCTTTCCATGAATTTTATGCATCTGCACAGCACATTTTTCATCATCGTATTCCTCTATTACTCTCGACTCTTCCTTGACCTGTTTCCCGGTCCATTTTTCTAAATATGCGGCGAGCCTTTTATTTTTTCGAAATTTTGCAATTTCTCCGTAGTGTCGTGTATTACGCCGAGTAATTTCTTAATAGCTTATGACTAACGAACATTTTCCGAATGAAAAATTGTGAATTTTTCGCTTTCTGTGAAGTAAGTCTTTGAAAACTAATTTCCAAGCATATTCGTACAAAATAATGACATCACATTTTGGATCATATAAATATAATTTCAAAAAATAAACAATTCCATTGTTTATTTTACATAATGAGTACTTTTTATAATAATGGAATTTATTAAATAAACAAATAAAAGTATCAAAAGAAAAATTGTTTACTCAAGAAAAAGAAAAAATCAATGAAAATGTCACGAACGTGACCAGAAATTAATACTACGCAATTGAGCCTTCATCCGGCGAGAAATAAAATCGAGCTTACAAGAGCGAATATGATACACGACAAATGGAGCATTAAAATCACTCGGCGAAAGTGCCTTATCGTCCGAGTGCCGAAATTCTCTGTCGGCTTTATTGCCCGTCGCGACGACAAAGAACAATACGGCCGCCGCGCGACGAGACGTGCATTTAGGAGAGTAAAGGAAAAGCGCCTGTGCGGAGAGCCTCACTCAGGACGGCGTGTAATTCCGTCAACCGCAGAAGCTAATCGTCCGTCACGCGGGCTCACCGATCCGGGAAAATTCGAGGCGCGCGAGCGCGACCGTCGTTTTCGGCAAACTTTGATAAGGGCCGCCGACGCAGACGCGCAACAAGGGGAGCCTAATGAAAAACATGCGGCGCGCTTGTCGTGCGCTAGACGCGTTTGAAGTTTGCATCGTTGTAATGCAACGAAAATATCAATTTTTTTTTTTTTTTTAAATGGTAAAGGATCAATTGCTATTAACAAATTATACCGTCCCAAGTCAATAGCAATTGAT
>JAWWEN010052732.1:0-10087 GCA_035582955.1 Sycophila texana | reverse complement strand
ATATTCGCGGAAGGCTCGGACCGTTGCCGGCTTCATCGAAACTTACAATCCTGGAAACTTATAATATTATTTCTTTTCCTAAAAATAGCCTACAATTGTTAAACCTAAAATTCAAGTTTTCATTATTGACTTTCGGATTTTATAATTAGTAGTAAAAAAAGTGATAACTAAAAATAATTTTTTTTATTTAGATAAGCGAAAGAAGAAAAAAAGGTTCGGAGGGTAAAATTCCAAGAAAAGATGACCTGCGACTATATCCGCGGGGCCATTCCTCGCGGAATCCGCGCCGAGTAGGAGTGGGGAGGGATGGTGCGGCCGCTAATTGAATCTGCAGCCGCGGCTCGCGGTCAGTGACAATTTGGAATGCACGCGCTTTGCCCGCTTTTCGGAAAGCCCCCTTCGTAAAGCGGCGGAAAATCGGAGTACGCTGGCAAATCGCTTACGAAACGTTGAGGATATCATACATCCTATACGCGCCGCTGAAAATCGGCGGACATCGAGCGAGTAATCCTCCCACCTACGGAGCGTTCGATCGCCTTTAAAATATGGGCATAATTGTTGCCCCTCGCGAGTTAAGGTCGTCGAGCGTCGATAAACATTTTATTTTAATCTACATTTTATTTCAATTGTATAATATTTGACCTCCCAATGATTAAAAGAAAAATTTGTTATCTAAAAACTTTTTCTGTTACTATGACAAAGCTTCCTGTAGGTGGAAGCAACAAGTGGTTTCATTAAGTTTCAAAAGAGAAAACATAATAATTTTAGGCTCTGCAAAGGGATCCAAGCAATTAAATCAGCAGTTAAAGTTTTAGCTGGTTATTTGAGGAGAATCCATTGATTTTGCGATTTGGGGAGCATGAATTATAGTACTTTCGCAAAATTTGATTACAGGTTAATCACTCGATGTTTACATCATAAAATTTTTAATGTCTTGTGTAATGATGACTTCGAAAACGAAAAGTATGTATAAGATCCACCTACAAAAACTTCCGCTCAGTCAACACTTAAGCCAGTCGTTTCACTTTTCATCCTCCATAATTATTAATAAATTCGTGTTTCTTTAGATAAATAATCTCTTTTGACTAACTAAAAATTAAAAATGTTCTGACACTCAAGATATAAATTAGATAATATTTGGTAAAGTGAGAAGCATATTTTTAACTTTCCGATTTATTAATTAAACATCGTTAGAAAGTGAAATCCACGAATCTCGGAAATATATCATAAAGTCAGCCTTGTATCATATAAAATTCCAGGTATATGTAGGGAGATCAAGCGCGTCGAAAGGTAATTAGCGTCACGTTCGAGCCGTAGATCAAAGACCGACCGACTTTTTCCGAAATCTGTATAAGTAATCGATCGTCGCACGTGTTTACAAATCCTCACATTAACATGACAACGTGCGCTCAGTCAAGCGTCAAGCGACAAGAAAAAAAAGCAGCTCGCGTCACTTGGTACGTGTACGTTATTATACCTACATAAAAAAGTTACAGCTACTATAGCTTGTAAAAATCTGTCCGATGCAATATAATATTCTGGTTTTCACTTCGTTCATTAAATTATACCGCCGCTATGTCCTCCCCTGATCCACCAAGGAAGCACTCCTTCTAGCCGCAACCCCGGTGACATACCTACTGCAAGTCCGAGTACTCTGGTCTCCGATCGATCAAAACGAAAAATCAGCCAGCGCAAGCTTCCTGCAGCGCATCCGCAGGCGTCGGTGTCGCAACCTCCCCGTCGGGAGTCCGCGCCGTTCTCGCGACGGTCCAGCTCGAGCGAAACGCAGCCTCTGCCTCTCTCTCTCTCCTCTCCGCGGCCGGTCGACCTCCCACTACAGGAGTCCCGCCAGTCGGCGCTCGGCGCACGCGAGCCGCACACTATAGTTGCCGCCGCTCTCCTCGTGTGCAGCCGCGAGCCAAGTGTCGGGCCAGTGCACGCCCGGCTGCCGACTCGAGCGGATGGCGTTTGCGGCTCGCGCTCACGTCTTTGAGGCTGCTTGCTGATCAAGCCGCTGCAGCCCGCCCCCACCTCCCTCCGAGAGCTTCGCGTTTTTTCCTTCTCACCACCGTCACCACCCACAGCCGCGTTAGCCTCCGCGTGTGCCCTCGCGAAACGCGCGAACACTCCGCCGCGTCGGCTCCGACATCGCCGAGACTGAAAAAAAATTATTAATTAAAAAAAAAAATAAATAAGTGTGTGTTCACCGAGTGCGGAGAGGTGCTCTAGAGAGAAAAAGAGAGAGAGAAGAGCCGGCGGAGGGCCTCGAAAAAGTTTGCCCTCTTTTGGCGGGAAAGAGGAGATCGGACGGAGGCCGCGAGGAGGAAGGCGATAAAGCGCCGAGAGCGAGATAAGGCGGACGAGAAGGCGCAAGCTCGGCCGGCGCGTGCCGATCAGCTGATCATCGAGCGCGACGCGCGGCCCACTTCCTCTCCCGGAAAACTCTGCGCGGGAATACGTCGGCCATCCCCCGCGACCAACGCCATCCCCGCTCTCTCTCTCTTGTCCCCCGGCGCCGAAGTGACCGCGAGTGACCTTGAGGACGCAAAAGTGTGGCATGTACACGCGGTGGAGGTGTGCTAATCAGTGTGCGTAGTGCCGTCAGCGTGGTGTCGCGGCGCGTTTGTACGTACGTCAAGTGTTTGAGGGGGCGGAGGATGGGTTTGTGGTGAGAGGTGATATGCGAGCTGGTGCAGCCGACGCGACTGGAGCGGAACAGCCGCGGAGGAGCGGGTGCCGCCTCGCTCCGGATCAGCCCACGACGAATTGAGGCGGTGAGTTTGTGCCGTGTATGTCGACGGCTAAGTGGAAGAAGGTACCTTTTCGAAACCGCTCCGGAGATGGTACCTTTTCGAAGCTGCTTGATGCGAAATGGTATCTTCTTCCGCTCAGCCGTCGATGTGTGTGTGTGTGTGTACAGCGGCGTGGGTGTGTGGCTGTATATATCCGCCTTTTACCCTCCTTTTTCGATGCTAATTTTCGCGCCCGCAATTAGCGCGGGACGCCGTATCTTTTTTTCTCTTCGAGCCGAAAAGCCGAGTGCTAAAATCCTCGGAAGAGGGCGTCGCGCGCGATTTTCGAGGAAGAAATATTTTCCTTTCAATTCACGGAGCGCACCAGCCGGTATTTTTCTTCCGCCTCCGAATTGTCAAAAAATTCGGCGGAACGTGTTTCGCGAGCTGAGCGATTGAGACAATATTCTTTCGGGAATTTGTTCCTTTTTTTTCCTGCGCTCGCACTGCCGGCGGTGTGCGAGTGAACCCAAACTGCCAATAAAGCTCAGTGCGGCGGTGGCTTTTTACGACTCCTTTCCGCTCGTCAAAAACGCACTGTCGAACGCGTATTTAAATTTGAAAGATTAATCGATTCGCGCTCTGAATTATAAATAAAAATCTGGACGATGGCGGGTGTACATCGAACGATTAGAATTGAATTTTACTTGAGCGTATTTGCCTGCGAGATAGATTTTCGATAATATATGCGCAGTTAAGCGGAGGAAAATCATATTATCCTGAAAATTATTATTCTTCATGAGAGAGGACAAATTTTTTTCCCACGGCATAATTCAATGATTAAAATTTCCCGTAAATAATGGACGAGCGCGCGGTGTATATGGCCGACGGTATAAATATTGCATGATAACGTGTCGCGTGGATCGACAGCGTCAGCTAGGATATGCGCGAGTCGTTGAACTTTCATCGATTCCAAGCCTGTGCCCGAGCCCTGCAAGGGTTAAATGTGTAATGTCAGCGGGATTTTCGAGGCTTTACCCAAAAATACCGAGAATTGCTAAATCAGATTTTTTTAAAGAATTTTACTGGAATTTCGTATTCAGGCGATGTTGAATTTTATTTTTCTAAAATCGAAGAATTCTGAATTTACCGTTGTTATGATACCATTATACGTGACCTATACGTCTATCTATATATTTTTCTAATTAGTTCATTTTAAGAAATGTTATGTGAAGCATGTAAAAATTAAAACGGTGAAAAAGATAAAGTATTTCAAAATGGGCGCATTAATAAAGAAATTCTATTATCTCTCTAAATGTGAACAAGCGAAATTTATTTCGAATAAGTGAATATTTAATTCTACTACATTATAAGTGATCGCTTATGCGATATGTATATAATTTTATGTAACTTAAATAAGTGCACTTGGTTGAATTTATCATACTTAATTCGCTATTTACAAAATTCCTAATACTCATTTTTTCATCTCGTAAAACTTTATTACAAAATATTTAAATAATATTTACGTTAAAAAATTGAACACGTCGAGTATATATATAATTTTGCGCCATACTATAAAAGTCTTCAAGCAAAATTAATTTAATTATCATTTTCGTGGGACGATGGCGGTATCGAGTTAGTTCTACCTAGCACCAAATTTACGATAATCTTCCATCTTCCATCTCGATCGTGTCGCAGAGGTACAAAGAGGCTCGCGTCCACCCCCGGTCGTCTCCAGCGCGCGTGCATCCGCGAAATCGGACGAGAATCTCTGAATCAGCGGCCGGTCTTGCGCGCGCACCACGCGAATGTTTTACGAGGCCACGCCAGACACTCGCTTTATGAATATTAATCGGGCGCGGCCAGATTTTTGCGGATTATTCTTCTTTCATTTTGGACTCGCGCATCTCCGTTCGCATTCCCCGCTGCAGTCGTAATATACGAATAATGCGAATCGCGATGCGTCCTTTGGGTTTTATAAAGGAGTTATATATACCTTTACGCGATAAATTTTGCTGCTATGCTGAGGTGTAAAAGCAATTTTGTGGATTATTTTTTGTGTCTGAGGCAAGGTGCAACCAATGTTACGAGGAAAGTGATTTAATAGGAGAGAATAATTTTAACAAACGAAATTTTAAATTATGAGCGATTTTTTGCGATAGTAATGTACCATTTGCGATTGTTCAATTTGCATATAGTGTATACTCACTGTAGTGAGATTATCATTATCGTAACTGAATGTATGCTTGAAGTATTTTCGTGCGACATACACCGTTTTGATCAATAACGTTAGAAACGGAAATTTACTCTTGGTGCTTCTGAAAATATTAGTTTCGTAATTAATGGGGACAATTTTCCAACCGATTAAAATCGATCAAACATCAAAAACATTTCTAAACTAACTTAACGAACCGCGTGAACGAAATAAAGAAATCCCTTGAATGAGCACGTATACTTACCAGAATACAATGTATCTATTCAAAATGTTCATAATCCGTGTGAAAAGCCGCATCCACTTAAAATTCAGCCGCAATAATTCACGCTAACAACCGCGTCACTCTACCTTCGAGTGTCACATAGCCGGAGCCATTAGACAACTCCTGAGAAAAATTCGACCGAAAAATTTCACGGTCCACGCTTGCGAGTCCATCGCGAGAAAAGAGGATCACTGGCGCGTGCGCGACACTTGCTCCATTAAGCCTCGCGCCTCTCCTTTTCCGAATGACGAAACGACCGCGGCGCGATTTTCAGCACTCGGCATTTATGCTAATTGCTTAACAGCAGTGCGCGCACGAGCGACATTGCGTACGTCTCATTTTGTTGTTTTTTTTTCTTTTTTTTTTACCGCCGTAAAAGAAGCGTTAAACTCGTCTACTTTTTCTCCCGTTTCTCCCCGCCTAATTAGTCGTCGCGCCCGAGGGCATCGAGGCGAATTGTGCGCGCCCGCACCGGGGAAGGAGAAAGGAAAAAGAAGAGCGCGCCTTTATTATCGCGCGCGCCTCATCTTTTACCCGCTGTCTTTCGGGAGAGAAACTTTTGAGAGCGAACGCCTGGATGGAGGGATGTAGGCCGCTGCTTTTTTTCCGGGAATTGGGAAGGACGACATTTCGATTCGTATACCGACATGACACGATATCGATTGATTTTCATTCTCTTTTTCTACCATTTCGTGTTGCGTTTTAAAGTAATTAAAAACGAGAGGCGTGTAGAAGGAAAAATTTTCATTTTAAATTAGTGCAGACTTTTTTCATGCAAGGCTATACTTATAATATAAAAGGCCAAATATTCATAAAATGACTAACAAATTCTTTGTATTAACTAAACGTGCATAAACGAATACTCGTGTAAACTCAGTGAAATTCGCGAGGTATAATAACAATTTTTGTAATTTTTTTTTTTTATTTTTCCTAGCGTCACTAAAGACTGTTCTAATAATATTTTATGAAACATTTTTGCAGCGTAAATATTTTTTTTTATTATATGCTTGTGTCTCGTTGCTGTCAAGGAAAAATCGCTGAGAGCGCTGCAAACTTGATGAGGTAAAACTTTGACTTTCTTTCCCGTAAAATGTATACTATTTTTCTTTGTGCAAAGAAACAAGTTTGATTCGTTTAGATTGCATACCTGGAAAAGAACAAAAGAACATAAAGTGAGTCGTAAAGATGATAACAGTGCAGTTGGCAATTCATTAAGGCGATGCGCCTGCGAAATTTTACTGAAAAACTAATTCTGCCTTGTAACATCTCGAACAATGTGCTAATGGGAGCAGAATTTACGCCTGGCAAAAGAAGCGCCTTTCATACATAAATTTAGTAGGAAAAAACCTTCTAAAAATTGTTATCAAAATGTAATGCCTGCTCCGAAACGAGAAAAAAAAATTAGTATAAATTTTACTTATATATAGAGCTTCAATTTATTGCAGTAGCTAACGAGATTTTTTCGAGTTCTATAAAAGTCATCAAATGTCATACTTAAAACGTTGCTTACTCTTAAGGTAGACCTTGATGCACTTTTTTTGAATAAATAATTCATCTTTATTGTAAAAAATGAATTTACAATTAACATTTTAAATAAGACAATCTGAATGTAAGAAACCAATGGGTCTTACCACATTTATCTTTAACTACTTTATACTTGTACACGTCTGACTATCATTTTCTAATACGAGATCACTTAGTTTATTCTTGAAAGAATATAAGAATAAAAAGAAATGAAAGAATATAAGAATTGAATATAAGAATAAATATTATTATTCGCAGAAAAATGTTAAAGTTGAAACAGAAAAATAATAAAAACATAAAGGTTTGTAAACTTAATGAAATCCTCATTATCCGCACACGCACATCGCTAATTTCAGTGCTTCAGCCGCACGTACCACTTGAAACTGAATACCCAAGAGGCGCGTGCTTGTCCCATCGCAAGCGGACGAAGGGCCTTTGTCGTATTCGGGTCGGGCTGCACGGCAACAATAACACGTCGACCTTCTCGACCGTACGCGCCGCGCGTTTTCCGCATCCGTCGCTCCCGCGCGATCTTGATCGGCCTCTCCTTTCCGCGGGCTCATCAAGCTCACGTATTACGCTCGGATGCAGATTTTTTTTCTTCCCAAGACGCAAGAAGTTCTCCCAATCCTTTTTTGGGACTTTTTACGGACGAGCGGCTCCCTGTGTTCTTCTCGGCGTGCTTTAAGATTACCGGGGAAAATTGAACGAGCGAACGGCTCGGCTAATTTTTCTCTTATACCGGGATCGCGACGGTAAATCCTCATATTCGTTGAAATTTAATTTTGCGCCTTGAGGAAATTTCAAATGGCTTTATACAGTTTACAGTAGCAGGAGGAGATATGGTTATCTTTATGTTTCTGTAAGTAACCGATTTTCCACGTTTGCGCGAATAAAGTCGCGGTTTAGCGAGTATTATTAAATGGTCGGTGCTATGGCATAATGAACGTTAAATTACTCGACTGATTTTTTTTTTCGTGGATGAATCGACCCGGAAAAAGCGGGGCTGCCACCGCGGCTCGAGTTACGCAAGTTTTCAATGAAAATTCGGAAAAAAATCTCGGAAAAGTAGCCAAACAGTGGGGCTCAATTAAAAATTAAAAGTTGGGGGATTGCGAAATGCTTGGAGAGGAACGGATAAAGTTTTAATTATGTATGTATTTCGAGGATTTCGTAACTTTTGTATTTACATCTTCTAATTATGTCCAAATAAGCCTTTTTACTTAATGCGTCCCATTTGTTTCTAATAAACGAATATTTTTTTATGAATGAAATCTACATTTTTTAGATTAAATAAGTAAATAAATCTCTAAAAATGATCAATCAAATTTTTATAAAGTAATTACTATCACAACCTCATCGTGTTTATTGAAAAATTTTGTGAATGTACAATTCGCGGGAACAGTATACGCAACTCGACATTTGAATCTTTGTTCAACATTTAATTCGGCCGCTCTTCTAAATGTGTCTACATGCCACCGCACAAATTGTCTTGATATGCCCATCAAATCCACCAGCAAAAGAGAGAATTAATCTATCGAAAAATAGAAGTATGCCTTTACGTCCTAACAAAACGGTAGCCCCGATAGCTATAATACTGCCGAAGGCGAAATCAGGAAAAAGAAAAAGAGAGAACCAAACGAGGGAGAGAGAGTGGGGGGATATCGTTGGGTCGACTATCTTGTCTGCTGCCAGATTGTTGACACGGCCGGTGACACGTTTAATAGGATTATTTATGCGTCCGAAGTAGCTTAAGTATAGCTCCCTCTGGGGCGCGCTATCGCCTTTATCTACCTGCGAGCTCTCGCTGCCGGGGCAATAGCGTCGGCGTTGGGGATCACCAAGTGAGGATTAAAAGCGAGGCGACGAGCGAGAGGCGTCCAGGCGTGAAAATCTAGGGCGCTCCTGAACTTTTTTTTACCAAACTCTGACTTTTTTTCTAAAGGGAATTAAAGAGGCGCGTGCTGCTTATTTATGAAGGATCGTGATTAATGTTAAATGCCCTTCATTATGATAAGTTTATTTTCTAGATTACGGTATGGGAAAAAAGTATTTGTATTCTTAAGAATTTAAATGTGTCCGTTTTACATTCTAAATATCTCACGCCTTCGCAATACTCGTTGAGTTCAAAGAACTGAATTGCGGAGAATTATTACTTTAAAATACTATTTATTTATGCATGCTTTTGCCTAAAATTTATCGTGCGAGTTGAGAAATTTTATTTGAATATTGCTAGGCGAAGAAATGATTTTCACGAGTAACGCAGTCAATTTTTTCTGATAATTTTTATTATTATTTTATCGACCTGTTGGAGTATAAATAATTATTCATGATTTTAATTGAATACGCACGCGAGAGTTTAAAAAAAAGCTCACGAGTGCACATTTCTTTTGTTTGGTTGAATAAATTTATTTCACTTGCGTCAGTTTTACGAGCGAACTTTATAAATTCCTTTTTGGATTTCGTCTGGAGATGATGATGAACCTTTTTTATTGACTCATTATGCACTTTTTATTTCGCGAGTTATACTCAATCCGACGTTCGGAGAAAGTAATAGTGAGAACGGGAATTCGTCCATACTTGGTTTAAAAGCCAATAAAATTAATTGCGTTAAATTTATTGGAATACTTACTAAATACGATTTTAACATTGATATTTGTAAAAATAACTGGCCGGTGTTAAAATCGTAATGTTATATCTTTACGTCTCATTTAATAAAAATGTTTCTTTCAAAAAATACGATTTTTTTATGATTCAAGGAAAATATACAAAATTTGTAGTTAAAATTAGAGTAATCGAAAAACAAAAAATGCTCATTGAAATAACGTCAGTTACGAAATCGCGCGTACCAAGCTCATTTACCCGTGCGCCAAAAGAGAAAAGTCTGAGCCCTCGGAAAGGTTGACCAACAGTCGTCGCGTATTTTCGGTGAACCGACAGATATCCAGGTCACTTCTGGGCGCATTTCATAAGCGGATCAAACGCACGCGCGCGTACTTAGACGACTGAGAGGCGAGAGAGAGAGAGAGAAAAAATGCCTCTGTACCGTCACTGATAACTAGGCTAATTATGCCTGGGGACATATCCGATCGCACAATGCTGCCTCACGTGAATTTTCCGCTGCTCGGCTTTTCTGGAAACCGGATTCCCCCACGCCACGTGCGAGAGAGCCCGCATGGCCGACCGCATTTGCGCGAGTCGATTGCGGCGTCGGCGGCGACGGTGGCGGCTAAGCTCGGGGGCCGATCGATAGCCGCCGCGGTGAAGTCGAGTCCGCGAGAGAGAGAGAGAGAGAGAGAGAGAGAGAGAGAGAGAGAGAGAGAGAGAGAGAGAGAGAGAGAGAGAGAGAGCGAG
>JAWWEN010052731.1:0-10087 GCA_035582955.1 Sycophila texana | reverse complement strand
TACTTTTACGTCAAAATCTGAAGATCGAAAAATTTTGGCGACACAAGGCTTTCTCTATGAGAAAGCAAAAATAATTTTATTAAACACGATATTATTTTTATATTAAAAAGAAAAACATGATATGTCGCTGTTACAGCACTATAATTTACAGTAAATCTAGCATGAAAATATTCAAACATTCAACGGGGAAAGTAATGAAAAAACTATCGAATTTGTCAATTCAATCGAGCTTCCTTGAAAATTCAAATTGCACCATTGTCTCGACAGGAAAGGCGCCGGGAAGGATAGAACGGGCCGTTAGCTGGCGGGCTT
Source organism: Sycophila texana (assembly GCA_035582955.1). Taxonomy (NCBI): domain Eukaryota; kingdom Metazoa; phylum Arthropoda; class Insecta; order Hymenoptera; family Eurytomidae; genus Sycophila; species Sycophila texana. Next base: position 9,775 of record JAWWEN010052731.1, on the reverse strand, counting down.
GTTTACATTTTCCCCGTCCCAGATATGCGCGCGGCGCGCAGTCAGTCCCGCGGAGGGTCCGCGAATAAGAAGCGGAGGCTCTCGTGCAAAACGAATGTGTCCGCACAGGAACTGGGCTGCCGATTGCCCGATAAATCTCATTAGCGCTGAGAGGAAATGTGGAACGAGCCGCTCGCTCGCGTGCCGCTGAAAATAGGAGTGAACGCGTGAGCTTACTGCCGGGACGTAGAGGTGAAACTCGCGACTCTTCGACTTCGACGATGCTTCCTTCCTAAGGATCTTAGAGAAATTCGAACGAGACGGTTTTCTTGAAGGTTTATAACATGTACCTTTTAATTAAAATTGAAAATTGACGTTTACGATGTATACACTGAGTTTATCAACGTTACTATATCTAAATCCAATGTTTCCGTTTACTCTGCTATAAAATTAAATCAATTTTTTCTGGAAGGTATTGTTCGAAAAAAAATGTTTAACAATTACTTGTTTACTTTATTTCCTTTATTCATCTTGACTGCTTTTGCTTTTCCTCTGTTTTAAATTATTAATTTGTGCTGTAAGTATAATTAGCTATATGTTTATTTATTATTGTGTTGTCCTAATTTGTTATGTACGAGTGCGGCTATGATTTCATCAAAATTAAAGTTTTGATGAAGTTAAAATAACTTCATAATAAATGTTTTTTGTGCTTGAAGAGGACAACGAACCAGTTGTCGAAACGTTGCACAGCTTAATTAATAAGATCACATTATTTTACTCATTAACATTAAATAACATCCTCCAGAAAATATTGTACAACGAGTGATATAACAAAATTAAAAACTCGAGGTCTAGATATAACAATTCAAAATATATAAACTTAATCAAACTTAATCTTCCTTGATAGTTGAAAATGAAAGATAGTAAAAATGCACATAAAAAATTTTTAAATATGGTGCCATATTTGACCGAAAATTTATCCAATAACCAATAACACTGCATGATTGAAAACTAAGTCGCAAACCCGTGCCATCGTGTTTTAAAAAGAGGATTTCGCAGCGAATTTCGCCTTACTCCCGAGGCACTCCGGCGCGCATCAACTTTATTATTCCCGCATTGAGCGCGAAGATCGAAATCCCAATTTTCCAGCCATGCGTTTCGGGCTAAAAATTTTAGCAGCAGCCCGCAGAGGAAAACTGCAATCCCACCGCCAGCGGACACACAGCGGGAGAGCGCGCACCTCTCGCGGAACGGGGTCAGGCGGTCGCTCTTCAATCCCGCGCCACGTCCCAGGACGAAATAATAAAAGCCCCCACTAGACGTAATCTCCCCGCTCGGCGGCTCAAACAGCAAGCAGGCAATTAATTATTTGCTCGGGACTCCCGACTCGGCTATATAGCCTTAAGAGCGAGTGGCGCAGTCTCTCCGTCTCACGCTCGGCTTGATTTTTCGGTTAATTTGCCCCGCGGAGCGAGGCTTATGTGCACACTGTGTCGCCGAGCCAACAGTACGAGAACGAGCGCGCATTCTCCGGCTTTTAAACTGTCCGTGTTGACGGAAGCCCGGGCTCGATTTTACCTTCAGCCCGTGTATACACGGGGAGGAGAGCGGACGCCGCGCGATGTCACCGGCATTGTTTCGCCTCGACCTGCGGCGCTCGTCCGCTCTCTTCCCTTCTTCACGCTCGGTTGCGGGGACCACTTGATGCGCGCGCGAGCGCCACGGTGGATGCACGGGAGACGGCCACAATGAGTCGCCGGGCTTTGATTGTCGCGGGGAGAATGGACCCACGGACCCGAGGCTCGAGAGTGGATTCTTTCTGCCTCGGCCGCGGGAGATGATTCCTCCCTTTCTCGGCCGGCGGGGATGCAGATTTTCGAAGGTGCACTGCGGATTCTGCGTACTCGAGGGACCGATCGTCGCTTTTCGAAGCCAGCGACTCTCCGCTCTCTCGTGAAGTAACGCGTAACAATAAATCCTCGAGTGCTTTGTCTACTGCGACAATCGCGACTCGTAAAGATTTTTCTCGTTACTCTGACAAATTTTCGAGTGGGCTCGAGACCATTAAACGCAGCGGGGAACGATTCTTCTCTGCTTGACATTGTGTGCGTTCTTGGCTCGATTCTGCGTAAGCAATGAATGCTAATTTTTCGGAAAATTTAACTAAATTTCTCAGGGATTTGCGTTTAACGGGATCAATGTGAGAATGGCTGTGTTACGCACTCTGGGCGAGAGGTTTTATTGATTTCTTTTTTCAGCACTAGACTTTAACTATTATTTTAAAAAATTTGTTAAACAGCTATAAACATTCTTAGACGAGAACATTAATGATTATTGTTTATCGGATTCGTGCAAATTTTACGTTTAAAAGCAATAGTAACGTAAATTATACAAATCGACACTTCCTTCTAAAAATATAGCACTTTTTAAATATAAAAGAAGCTTCTTTACCCGGAAATACAGAATAGGAAGAATTTTGTAAATGAAACGAAGTATTTTTCAATTCCCTTTTACAACATTCCTTTAAAAAAAAAATCGAGAAAATAAGGAATTCCTTCACATCTCATCTATCAGCGATGTTGAAATGAGTGTAAACAAGGAGACACGGTCTCGCTTATCACCGGCACTAATGCGAACATTTTCCTTTATTTTTCCTTCGATAAGACCAGCGCGAAGAATTGAATTCAGGGCGCACGAGGCGAATGTCGCGCCGCGACTATATCTGAAACGAGCGACACATTGTACGGGGGGACTAGCCGTAAAATTCTTGCGGCTGCCCGAGGTGAGGGTCTGCGAAAAAACGAGAGTAGAGAGAGAGAGCCCAGGGAGAGTACAAGGCTTTCGACGTAAGTGTTTCGAGCGACAACGACGTCGACGAGGAAGATGATGGGGGAGACGACCTCGTGAAATCCGGTAAACTCGCTGACCCAGTTCAGCCGGGGGCTGCGCGCGCGCGAGCCTTCGCTCGCTTGTCTCTATCTCCTGGCCGCCCCCGCAAAGTAGATCATCATCCTTTAAAACGACTTCCCGTCGATGCGCCGTCGCGGCACCGTCTATATGCTCTCCAGCTTCTCGCCGACAACTCCCCCCGGGCCTGCATTATGCAGAGAGATTCTCGCGAAACTGATTTTTTTTTTTCTTACTGCACAGAATTTTTCTGCGTTTGATGTTTTCTCGTTCACCTCTTCTTTTCCGCGAAGAGAGGGTTTTCAAATCGAGCGGACGTTTGGGCCGCGCTGTGATGCTATTCAAATTCTAATTGTGTCTGGTTCTTGGTCCCTTCCCTTGAAGCACTTTGCTGACGTTGCGCGTTTGTTTGTTGTGTTTTTTTTTTTATTCTTTTTTTAAGCGAAAAACTAGTTTAATGTAAAATTTAAAGTGACGTTAGAGGCCGAAGCACGTAGCCAAGGGGGTTTATAAGAATAACCATTATGCTAAAAGCTCTTTGCTATGTACTACTTTGTACATTTTACGAGGATTTAAAAAAAAAAAAAAATGACTGTTTTAAATTACTTTAGGTACTTTGAATGCTGCTCGTAAGTGGTACTTGCGATGTAAACTATTGTCACCTTCTTTTTTTTTAAATCGGAATCAAACTAACGAGTTTAGATAATTTCCCGGCGGATTCACTTTCCTGAAATTTCGCAAAGTAATTTCAATTATTACTTTATCGTCGGCACTATCTCGTAAGGTCATTACTTCATGCTGCAGGACGTGACGGAGGCAAAAAGTGTGACACCCTGGCCGTAGATTGAAGAAACACAGTGCCGTCTTGAAAGCAATTTCGCGAGACGACGCGTCGACATCAACGTTCCGGTGCGAAGTCCCCACTGCGCGAGTAATTGATGAGGAAAATAGAAGTACGCACGACGCAACGAAGCAAATCTCAAGACCAAAGTGGTTGACGAATAAATTAGGCGAGGAACAATAGGTAACAACTACAGTGAAAAATGTCAGTCATGCGGGATAAATATAAGTATACCCAAATATTTTAACGCCTTGATTACATTATATAAAATTTTTTTATACATTTGCTTGCGTAGTTTGGGATTTTGCGTACCGAGTATTACATAATATAGTATAGTTTACGGTACAAGTGCGAAAAAGTTGATTTTCGGAAGAGTGTGAGTGTGGGCGATAAAACACACGACTCCGAGAATCAATTTTCACAGGTATATCACACAACATTTTACGTAACTCTGTAAGTTGCACAAAGTTGCATAGAAAGCGTTAAACTTATATTCATATATAAGGTCATGCACTTGTATTAATTATCAATTTTTAAACACGTGGAAAAATCTGTTCCTCAATCTTCATTATATATTAATAAGGTTAATTACCCAAAATTTCTATCTCAATTATCCTTCGCAAATTAGCGAAATTGTTCAGCGCTACAAGGAAGTCCTTTAGCGTGCGCCTGGCACATCGCGGCGTGAAGAGCCAAGATAATAAGCAGCGAGCGTCTCTCGCGCGCAGCGGGCGTATAGAACGAACGAGAAAATCAGCGCGAAATAAGCAAAACAAACAGCCCCGAGAAAAGCGGAGAAAATAAGAGGCAAGTCAGAGGGAGGAGGGGCGGGGATAAGCGGCGAGGAGCGCAGAGACAAAGGCGAGATAAAGAAGTAGGCGGCGCCGGGGCGAGGGCATTAGCATTCGGGGTAAAAAGCGCCGCTTCATTCGGAGCGCGAAAAAATAAAATTATTGCAGCCGACACCGACGTCGGCTCTCTCTTCCTCCCCGCGAAACGGCTGCGAAATGAAATAAACTCGGGGATTCGACTCACGCGCCCAGGACGTTGTGCCAGAGTCGCGCGCGGAGCCGCGTCCGCGTTTCTCGAGCATCTCTCGGCGTACCTACAGGTATACCAGACGCGCTGAAACTGTATAAGTTACACGTGCGCGCCCATCGACTTGATAGCTCGCCTCGTCGATCCGGGGCTCAGCGGGGGCCTTGGCAACTGACGATTTTGTTTGCGCGTTCAGATTCATCCCTGCACCTGGCAGATCCAATCTCACTGGGTCAAAAGTGGGAAAATGCATTTTTTTTCTTCTTTTCCCGTTGGATACTAAGAGGAGGAATCGCTGATATTTTTACTTAAAAAAATCTACTTTAAGAAAATAAATAACAGACTGCGAATCAATACCGCTCCAGAATTATTGATCTAAAACTTAATCTAAGCTCCTTCGTCCGAAATACAAAGTACGTACGATAATAAAATTTAATTAAAAAATAAAGCGATCTATACACACATACTTTTAAAACGATCCAATAAAAAAGTGATAGAAAACATATTGTAGCAGAGTGAATCTGGAGCGGCCCAATGAAAGGAAAACTCAATGATTCGCGTCGGACAACGATTCCTCGGAAGCGAGCTCGATAAATCTCGGGCGGAACGGCGAACGAATTTTCGGACTCTGCTACATCAACGTTTCCGCCGTCTGAGAAGAGCTGCCGAAGCAGAGGGCGGGCGGGGGCGCGTTCCGCGGCATCGACGGCGATAAAAGTGCGTCTCGCCGGGCGATAGATTTTTACGAGACTTCGGGCGTCTTCGGGCGAGAGAGCGTTGAGCGCACGCGGCGCTAAGCGGAGCGCCTTCCTCGTGTGCCGTGCGGACGACGAGGCAGGGGGTGGGTGCCATTTTCGGTTATTGCGCCCGCGCCGGCTGCCGTCTTTATATGAAATTCGCGCGGACGCGGGGGTGGGCGAGCGAGCGGGAGGGAGAGATCGGGAAAAGGGTGGCGGGCGCGAGCGACGGCGCGCCGCTACATTTAACCGCTCGATACTGCAGGCCGCGCCTGCTCCGCCGGCGGAGAATCGGCTGACTCGACGAGGCGCGCGCGCGACGCCGCGGAAATTGTCCGCGAGAAATTGGACCGATACGGGCTGCGAGAAAGGTGCCTTTCCCTCCCCTTCCATTCCGCCCTCCCGATGTTGCTCCCCTTTTTTTCTGCTCCTTCGCGTTTTACGGGGTTTCCTGCACTTTTTCTTCTTCTTTGGCGTTTGAAAGATTACATTGAATTAAAAGTTATTTTGCAGTTACAAATTTTTTGTTATTGTTTAAATAATATTTGTTTTTTTTATGGTATTATATATATTATAAGAACAATTCTAAGAGTATTGCAGGATTTTTTAATTTTTACGAAATTAAAGCATATGAATTTACGTCGTATTTAGCGGCATACAACCAAAAGTATGGTCTTATTATTCAAATGCGAGAAAGTAAGTATGCAATAAAGACTTCGCGGCACAGGGAAGAATTGTGATCAAGAATAGTTTTTACAAAAGAAAATGGGTTGTAACGCAAGACATAAAAATATGCCGCGGGGCATTTGCAATTAAAATTCCGTCTTACAACGTTTCGTTACTCACACAATGAAGGAAATAAACCGAAACATGAGCTGGTCTAACACTGCGCCGCGCTTAGTACAAAAGAGATCGCATGCATATTTATATAAGTATAACAAAACGTGGACACTGCTTAAAAAAGCCTTTCATATTTTAAAGCTCACTACGTCTTGCCGTGACAATTCCTCTTTGGAAATTTTTAGAAGCTTTTTTTATTCTGTTCTCTCTTTAAATTTAAATAACTAGGATTAAGTTTCTTTATTTTTAGCCTTTTCTCTCAATATTAATAAAATTGAAAATCATTATTTTTGAATTTTAGCATTTTATGAAAAAAAAAAGTGTTTTATACTTGAGAGTGTAATCGATAACAGGCGATCGAGTGTAGCAGGCGGAAAGAAATTGGATACGAAAAAAAGGTGAAAGAAGTATTGATTAAAAAGCGTATTAAAAGAAAACGATATCCATAATCAGAGAAATCCGAACTGAATCACATACGCTGGAAATTCGAAGACGCTTGTTCCATAAAAGAAAGATGAGATTTCAGCGAGTTTCCCCGGGAAAAAGAGATCGCGCACGGGTGCCACGGAAAAAGGGCCGGCGTTTCAGCTTCTTTGACGGACAGACTTCTTGCTTTCCAATCTTTATAACCCGAAACTCGGACGAGCCGCAGTTTTACGAATCCGACGTTTCGATTCCAGCGCAGCCGAGGAGGGGAGTTTATGATATGCCCGAAAGAACGCCTGAAGTCCTCGCCATAAATTCCTCTCTCTCGCGCGCGGTCCTCCGGCCAGTCGCTCGCTCTCGCGCCGGCTCGTAAAGCGTTTCGTTAATTTTTACGGCGCCCCCGAGACGGGACTGCGTGGGTTCTCCACCGCGGCTGCTGCTCGGAAGCCCGACTTGAATGCGATTGGTTTCGCGCCGGGCGCACGTATATACCTCGGGAAGCCGAAAATTTTTAATGCAAGGGTTGTGTTTAAGATATATAAGAGGCTCTTAGCTATGATTCGTGGGTCACTCAGGTACGGCCGTAAAAGGGGAAAAATCCCGACTGACCCAAAGACGGAGACTCTTTTATTTTCCTGCATTGACGGCGCTTCAAAAGCAGCGCCGGTAGGATAGTTCTGGGTTATTAAATAAATTATTGCCCAGCCGGGGTTGGGAATCTTTTACTCAGATTACTGTTACTCCGAAAAATTTCCTTTTTAGAAAAGTATTAAAATTGAGATCGTAAAAGGCTAGTCTCGTTTAAGGAACATTTTTAAACTGAATATTTTTTCATTTAGCAACGATATTTTTAAACGAAACCTTCTTATACGCTTAACTACTTCATTTGATTAAATTTTGCTAGACTTTTTTTTTAATAAAAAACTTTTGCTTTTTTTAGTGTTCGTTTCTTAATAACGGAAAAATAACGTTCCATTATTGGTGATTATTTTTAAATAGTTAAGGTTGAATAATTGAATTATAAATTTTGGTTAAAATTTGTATAAAAATAGGTGACAGTCAGAGTATCATTTAATATCAAAATAATGAAATTTCATTACAGCCGATTACTTTGAAATTTTTTAAAAAAGAACTGTATTGAAAGGTTAATTGAATTCTCCAAAATGTGCAGATAAAATCCTTAAATAATTCAAAGATGATCAAAATTTCAACGAGACGAAATAAATGAGACTGAAATGATTCACAATAAATTAACAGAATAGATTGAAAAGATTAAACCGTTAACAAAAGATAAAAACTATATCTATAACAGTATCAACGTATCATTTTCCTCGAAACTGAAATACTTCTGCCTTAGGCACACTGCAGCTGAAAATATCATTTCATAAATCCTGGAAAAAAATGTAAGATATTCCAAAGGAAAAGAGAACGTCAAAAAAAAAAAAGTTAAAAGTGACAAGATCTCGCCATTGTTCACGCCCTCTCCTTTATCCAGAATCTCCCGCTCTCGACTCCTCGATAGAACCCACATCGTGGGTCAAATTTTTTCCACCTTATTCCACGGGCCCCTCGGCTCTCGGGCACATATCCCCGAAACTAGGAAACGCGCTCTCGGCTTTTCCTCGTCTCGTTCTCGGGCACCATCGAATCGCAACAAAAAGAAGTATAAAGTCTCCTCTCCCCCGAAAAATCGAAAGGACCGTCGCGCAGGAGGCCGGCGAATGCCGCGCAGGTAAGTTATACCCCTCGGACTTTATTGAGTCCGTAGGAGGGGTGACACATTCGGAGCTCTGTGGGAATATATCGGCGAGCCCCCGGGGGGAGAGGCGAGGCGACGCTGCCAAAGGAGCAACAAAGACGGCGGCGGGCCCCGGTGGGCTTGAGTGGCCGCAAACAAAAATACAAAGAAGCCTTTAAAATATGTCAAACCGGTCAGTCGCAGGAGCGAGTAGTGTGTGCGAGCCCGTACACGCCTCCTACTCCAAGAAGCGCGTATACTCGCGGGATTTAACGCGAGTAAGCGTGCGCTTCGTTTGTGTGCAAGGCCGATGCGTATCGACGCGTCATCCGCGAGGAAAATTCGGGAAAAAACCTGGCGGCTCGAGGAGCACTCGAGGATTAAGGCGAGGACCCTACGATCGAGACGCTTTTTTTTTCATTTAGATTTTGTACGGCGATAGGAGAATTCCGTGTGTGCTTAAGATTTCGTTTGATAGAGCGTGGCGTGTGCTCGGCTTTTTGTCACTTGGATATTGACGAGCTACGTGGTCTAGACGCCTCTGTTTCCTTATTCATAATTTGATAAGGTCCATGCATTTTAACGTACTGAATTATGTTACTCGACCGACGTCTGTTGCTGTGTGTATTATAAACGAATTTCTCGGTAGTCAGTCTTTTTCTAATCGAAGATTATAAATTTAAATCGACTGGTGTGAATTATATTTACTCGTTTCCCTGTGTACAGTATGCTAAATAATAAATGGAAAATAATTTGATGTCAAAACAATGACAAGTTTATGATAAACTAATCGAATTTTGATTTATCTTCAATAACTGCATTTCGAAGGCAAGCCGCTTAAATTATTATTACTATTACGTCCGACATATTTAAAATAATAAATGTACGTAACAAATGAAATTTAAACCATATTTTCGGAACATTCATTAATTAAGATTCAATAACAAAATCAATGATATAAAATAAAATAAAATTTATGGTTTGCGTGGTCTTTTACCATTTGTTATTTTCTTAATAATTTTCTTTTATAATTATTTTTTATTGTATAGGGTTTTTAGCCCCTTTAGTGCTTAAATAAATAAATAATTCTTTCAAATTTAATTTAAATGAATTCATTACCGAAAAAAAGTCGACGTCGAGTATTTATAAATTTTATTTTACCCGTAATTCGTTTTAACATCATACTTGATCATTTTTTTTTTATTTAAGGGGGGTTTATACCTAAAAATTTTTTTTTGAAAAAAAATTTGAAAATTAAAAATTATAATA
>JAWWEN010052730.1:0-10087 GCA_035582955.1 Sycophila texana | reverse complement strand
CTGTATTTAAAAAAAAAAAAGCGCGGCAAAATTAATTCTTTCACGGATAAATTACGGATAATTAGCGGCAAATTACCGTTTAAAGGACGTTTTAAAAATATATAATTGGCTCATGACAGATCATTGGCAAATCTGCAAACTTGATTCTAGGCTGCAAAGAAATAAAATGAGCAGAAAGTATGTTCGAAATTGAAATTTACGACTGTTGGTCACGTAATTAAGGATAAACAGATTCAAAGAAAACGGTTTTAATCGAATACAATTCTCTGGGAAGTTTCACGGATGAAAATATTTAACTGCATTCGATTAGTGCGTCAAAAAATTTAGTAATTCTACCAAATATCTTTTTGCATAATTCGAAACATAACATATTATCTTTTAATATTACCTGCAGATATTTTGTTTATAAAAGAAAATCGAATTTTATACCTTTATAAATATTCCGCTTTAAACGTATTCAATAAATTAAAAGTACACTTACAGTCATTTCTTTGAAAATCAGGATATTTGCTTGAATTTAAAATCGAATTTGAATGGATCAGTTGCAAAGCACAGGCGCATGAGATCTGCATACGACTATCCCTAATCCCGACTCGGAAGACGAATGCGAGCGTACATGAATGAATAAGAGCTTCGTTACATATGAATGCAGCTTTCAGAACGTCACGTGGTAGTCGGCCGAACGTCAAAAATACACGTGGCTTTCGTCACGCCTTTGTCTCTCATTGAAAAAAGTAGCGCAGCACTGGCGCCACATTGATTCCCTGTATTGAAAATTCATCGGATGAGGCTGCATGCTCTTGCAGTGCGAGAATTTTATTGACATCCCTTTTTTTCCATCGTTCAGTTTTACTTATACATACCGCGATGAAAACGAACAATCCCAGCTCCCGAACACAAAAGTGTGACAACGTTGGAAATGAACGAGTGATCGCGATAAAATAACAGTAGTCCAGCGCTTATCAAGAAAGAAAGTCCAGTGCGTTCCTTGCCATTTGAAGATAAGGGAATCTTGAGGATCGATCATCGTTGCCGAATTGCACAAGGTTACCCTTGAAATTGAGTACGCATGCGCCGCACGGCGTGCACCGGCCTCGCGAATGTACATAATGTGTTTTCAGCGAGCCGTCGAAAGTCAATTCGCCAGGTTGCGTAATTGCCAGACGCTCGCGTCCGGTGTTCTCCGTCTGGCTCCAGCTGAAGTAATATCGTATAGCAGATCCACTCCCCCCACTTGTTCTTCGTTTCATGCTGCATCCGACACGTCGTGAGCTAGATTCACGCCAAATAAGATACACCGAGTCAATAATTGGACCCGTGTAATAATATCGGGTCTTTGCATTGTTTGCGCTTGTAGAGCTTTTTTGCGCCTGTTCATGATTATCTTTGAAAATTGTTCTTATAAATTTTTTGCGAAATATTTTGCTTTCAAATAAGTGTATGAAAAAATATTTTTTCAGGTTGTAATCTACGTGGAAGTGTGCTTTTGTGAAAGGCAATCGCCAATTACTTTGAAAACGTTACCTTGTATTGAACTTATTTAAATTGTAAATCAAGTGACAAAAATATTCTACACTCAGCGGTAGCTCACTGCAAGGACCCTTAACTGCACTCCCCACCTCGTCAGCTCTCGAGGTTTCTAGTAGCACTTAGCAGTAGTCTAGTAGAAGTACTCCTAGCGTAAAAAAATTTATTTTCTAAAATTTTCACTACATTCTCACGACTGAAATAAAAATCTGTCAAGCATGACTGTTGAAGATCAAGACTGAAACAAAAAGAGACAAAGCTTGCGGAAAGGTCACTCTAGCGACACAACGAAAGTCAAAGTGCGGAAGGCATAATTCACCAGGTGTTTGCCTCATGAGCGAGAGTCACGATAGAAGCACAGAACGCGAGAATAGACGAAAATGCACCGGAAAACAGTTGGAAGTGAGCAGTGTGCAGCTTGCTTATAAAAAATGTGGGCAAAAAAGACATCGCGAACTGCAAACTTACGGATATTCTTTTTCACTTTGAACTCCCGGAAATCGTATAAAATTTATCGTTAAACACTCCGAAAGCGTTTTTAGAAAGAAATTGTAAAAAAAAAGTAGTCGCAAAGTGGGTTGCCACGATTCTTTGCTGATGGAAAAATAGCTGTCGCATCCATATCTCGCTGGCGGGACGTCGGGTGCATATAACAAACACGCACTCCAACAAAGAGAGTCAACGCCGGCTCTTGTAATCGGGCGTTTCCTCATCAAGGCGCATGAAGCCGCGAGTGAATCCGCCGGTTCTCGCCTCGCTCACCCGCTCCCGCAGGATAGCCTCAAGCGAGATGGCGCAGGGACAGGACATTGTCCATTATATACGTTAACACATCGAATTCCCCATACGACGCGCCTGATTCAGAAGAAGGCATTCCCGTTGGCAAAGAGAGCCCGGGATCGCTTTGTTTTCGCGAGTACTGTTCTGCTCGAGGTGTATGCCCGCCCGCCGTGATCCCTCATTGGGAGCAATTTCGAGTCGCCGAGGGTAAAGCGAGCCGCGCGTCGTTAGCTTCCGCTCTGACATTGTTGCGAAAAATGTTGCCGATCCAAAGTTTTCTCTATGAGAAAGCATATACTACAGAAGAAAATTTAAATTTTTTAATTTAAGAAGAGGATGCAATGTTATATCAACCAGACGACATTTGCGCGTATATAAATTATATATACAAGACTCGAAAAAAAAAAAATAACTGCGCGAGCATATGCTTGTAGGACTACTGAAAAAACGAATCGCTTATATGATAGATTATCCGTGTTTACCTTCTGCCGATCATCGTCATGCAAAAAATGTCAAGGTCCAGGTATGCGATATAACGTCAGAGCGTTGCGAGCTTTAGAACACTTAAATTATATAAAGAGTTCGATCGCCATGAGATATCGAAAACATTCGACATATTATTTCGTTCTGAAAAATCCGATAACACAGTTCCTACGAGCTCTCCGCGGGTGGAAATAAATTCCTGCAACTTCGGTAGTGTGAGATATTCAATTTTTTTTCGGTGTGCTGCAGTATCTTATCGGTGCTGCTGGGAGCCAAGCACGAAAAACAGGAAGGCCCGAGCGTAAAAAGGAGTTGAGGCTGCAGCGCCGTTGCAATGTCTGCGCACTTTCCGTCTAATCTGTCGAGCGCGCTGTACGGTCACGGACGCGAGGCGGTGAAGCCGGATAAGCCTCCCCGATATCGCCTGCACTCGAGAGCGCTCGATCCGATACGTAACCGCCTTCGTTGCTATGACGCTTTACTTTGCCTCTTCTATTTTGCCAACCGTCCTCAGCTGACTCTCCTGCATATACACTTGACTTTCGCATTCGAGATATATCACGAGCGCCGAATAAATATTTGCTGTTGGGCTTTCATCTTCCGTGTCCGGTTGTCCTGACGATATGTAGTGGAGGTAGTGGACGACTGCCTTTTTCTATTGCTCTTATACAAGCAGTGTAAACATAGATCTTTTCTTTCCATTGGGAGAACTATAATGTTTGAAGGAAATATATAGAAGTGTTTAAAATGTTCTCTATACGACGATATACGCACGACTAAAACAGTGAAACGATCGCACTGAATTTTTTCGTCCACTCATCATAACCGTATATCTAGAAAATTAGGTTACGATTAAATAATTACATCTATAGGTATACACTGTTGTTTTTGTCTTGTTAGCTAAAGCCTGAGATAATTAAAGCGATTAAATGCAGCTACGGCTAAAAGTTTGCAGGCACGCAAAATTCAGAAAGTAAAATGGAAATTTATCGCGTACATCAACTTTGCAAACGCACAAGACGGAGAAAGGAAATTTGCAATAGAGAGAAGCTGGGCCTTTGATGGTTTTGGAGCCCGGCCAGATCAAGAGGCGGCAGCGAAACGATTGGAAATATTTTACGCTCGCCGCACGGTCGCGAGAGGCACTCCGCTTCGTGAAATGGAAATTTAGGAATTGACTCAAGAAATCTGCCCGCGACGCTGGTTAAAATATTTCTTTTTCTCGTGCGAAAAGATTAGAGCGCGCGTCAGCTGTACTGCGTCGTGGGTGTTTATTTAGTTTTTTCGATGCGGTACCCGCTCGATGATGACGATAGCGGTATAATTATCAATTCTCCGCTTTGTTTATTTCTGGATTTTTATTTTTATCGGGTCTTTTTACCTTTAAACTCTGTCGCTTGCTTTTCATCCGAGATTTAGTTTAAAAAAAGTCGAGAGAATAATTCGATTCAAATGCTTCGTTCACTAAGACTTTGAAACTTATTTGCCTCTGTGTAACGGAAATCACGTACGGATCAAAAATTCGCACAGGTCTTTGTCAAGAATCCCGAGTTTTACAAGTTTACAAGTTTATCTGACTATATCGTGTATCTTAGTAAACTTCGAGAACAAGAAAAACAAGAAAAAAAAAAAGGAAAACGATCCTAGCATTTTTTTCGTCGTTTTTTGACTAAAGAAATAGTACTGGAATTTTACACAAAGGTAGCAATAATAGTAAGTGATCGTTACAAGTCAATAGGTAAGAAACCTTGACTGTAGAACGAGCGCTTTTATGATGATTAAAGCTTTTGGCTGATATTGCTCTGGACTCTGGCAAGAAATCAAACTCTTTTAAATGCGTATTTAATTTCGTAGGTAAGATGTTTGACTACAATAAAAAAATTTTTATTTTTAGATGATAAATCATTTAATATTATTAAATTTCTAGCAGCCTTTTGACCTATCGCGATAGTAAGTAAGAAGAAACTAAATGTGGAAAAAATTTTAAACGTAAATGCAAAGAGGTCATAATACTGCATGCTAGAAAATGATCTATTATTCGCCACGTTTAACTGCACAAACAATTTGCAGTTACAAGAATAATGAATGGTAGATATAGATTTTTTGTCAATACTGCATTGTTACACGCGGAGTTTCAGTAATTTAGTCGTATTCAGAAATATAAAAAAGTTCAAATATTGAATTATTCTTACATTGACAAAGTAAATCTCAGCGAATTTTTGGCATTGAAATGCATCTATAAAGGACCTATTATTGTATCTATCGATAAAAGATAAAAATCCGTTATTTCATTTCACCCTGCATTGAATTACTCATACCAATAACACTATACAATGCTAACAATATCGTATTTTAAGAAGGTGAAAAAATGATCGGTATAAAAAAAGAAAAATTGCATACTAAAGATTTTATCCCTTTTGGGAGTCCCCTCCAAATGCCCGAATTCTCTCAGGTGCATTGAAAAATGGCACTATTAACAGTAATAAGATCAAATAATTATTGAAGCCGAAGATTCGGCATCGGATCAAAATAAACATAAGAAGCAATAGTCCGGGCGCTAGGAGGGTTTTCGTGAAATCTACCCAAGAAATTCGTGATCAGCGATTGAAAATACATAGGAAAAACCTTGGTGGAACCGGAGAACTCAATCGGCTACGAAAACCCTCCTAGCGCCCGGACTACAAGCGATAGTCGATAATATAGTCGGTCGAGTTAGCCAACTTGAGCGACTATAAAAAAAAAAGTCAGGAGCACTCGAGCTTTCGCCGCCGCGATTTCCGTATAGCATCGCGCGGGGAGGTGTAAATTGCAGGCTTTCAACGGAAGAGGCCACGTTTTTCAAAGTCAAGTTTAAATTTAGTAGAGCCTGACTTCACAAGTGAAATCGATGGTGGGCGTACGATGATGACGATGCATAAGCTATCTCCGGTGTTCTTCCTGCCGCTCGCTAAAGTACGGACTCGTCATGGCCTCTAATTGTTCATTTCGAAAGACTTATATTTGTCGATACATGTCCTCGGATCGTATTCTTATCAAACATTTCAAGTTCACTTTTTAATCCGGAGCCCCTTCAACGGTTACGGGGATATTCGCTACGATAATCAACTCAGAGGAGAAGATCTCACAACTAGTGGGAGGCATCTCGGGAGCCATCGACTTTGGAGGCGAACGAAGCCAGGTGGAAGTTTCAAGGATAAAATTAGGCTGCTGCCGTAGTCCGAGCGTGAAGTGGATCTCAACGCGGGGGCCTAATCACGGCGGCGTCGCTCAAAGGGCCTCGAGCTGTACACGCGCGCGGCTCTCGTTCGCTCCGCGGCTCTCCCGAGTCGGGTGCAGTATTGGCCCAGTTAGCGTAGCCGCGGGCGGCGAAGGCTTTGCTCCCCCGCGCCTGCGACGCTGCACCTCCTCCTCGTCCCCCGCGAAGGTCGAGGCGGCGGAGGTGTGTTAGTGCGCCCGCGGTACAAGTGCAAACGCACCAAGGGTCGTACAATGCCGCCCTCGCGAAAGCGGAGCACGCCAGAAATCTCTTCGTCATACCACAGGCCGTTAAACTGTTTTGCGTTACCGACTCGCGTGCTGCAATGCTCTACTTTGTATTTCTTCATAATGCACTCTGACGATTTCTTCTTTAAGCATAAACAGAGCATTTACTTCCACAAACAACTATTTATTATACGAACACTAAAAAACGAGAGTTTTTTTTTAAAGATAACTGTAGATTCTATTTATAATCCGTCGAAATGAAAAGAAGGGCGGAAATTTGAGCCACAATTTATCGAAAAAAAAAAGAGGATCATTAACCACGATACGATAAGATCTACTTCGATCCACTGATATATATAAGGGTGCAAAATAAAAATATCGCATTCGTACACACAACCGGCAGGCGCGGCGTGCGGGCATGCGCGTCTATATATATGTAACGTGCAACACGCGATGCTCGGGCACGACGCCGTAACGATGAACGACGAAAAAACTCGGGAGCAAAGGCGTCATTCTTTTCTTGCCGCTATAACTGAATCCCGTCTCGGTGTCTCAGCCATGCCTAACGAACGTGACGAGGCGCGATAGGCCGAACGAAGAGAACGAGAGAAAAAAAGCAACCTCGGTGCACAGGCCTTGAACCCTTCCAGGTGAAAAGCGCTGACGAGCCGTGTTCTTTTATTTTTTTTTTCTACTCCCGCGCGCTGCGTCTGTGCGTATGCGCACAGTCGTCAGTGCGTCCGTGCGTCCAACGTCTAATTAGAATTGATTGTCGATCGCGCGAATTCGCTATTTAATTATGTTCATTGCCGGGCTCGTTTATCTCTGTCTCTTTCTCGGTGATCTCGAGATTGCAACGGCAAGTGACCGACTCGATAGCCCGTTTTTTACTCGTCGCGCTGAAATAAAAAAAAAGTCGGGAACTTGGCGAGTCAAGAAGGCGTTCGATTAGACGACATAACGCACCGACAATGGAAGATTGTTGGGGTTGTGCATTTATTATCAATCTCATTTGCAGTTTATCAAATTGGATGTAACAAATTAATACAATGGATAGTTATTGTAATATAGCAAAAAAAAAATTAAAAGATATTTCTTATATCCAAATAGTATGAAGCATAAAGATTTATGAATTTTTTGTGTCAAAAATTTAATGGAATTTTTTTTTAAGGATGTTGTAGTGTAACGTATATATAGTAAAAAATAAATGTTATGACTAGACGGACTAAATGATTAGATTGCGCAACAAGTGAACATAATAGTTAATCATATGAAATTTCATCTCTTTTCCTTTAGGTAAAAAAAGTTGGCTTGTCCGTATTAAGTGCAGTAATTAAAAAATATTTAATTAAATAGTATGATTAATATTTTCAAAAAAAAAAGGCTTTGGAATTTGTTATTTAAATTAAATAATTGAATATAATAACATGATGATGAAGCGAAAAAAATTCTAAACTTTGTATTAACTCAAAAAACTGAAGGCTAACTCGCGTCATGACTCACCATGAACTTTTCTTAAATAATAGCGTCTTATACATTACGGTAGCTAACCTTTACAGTTTCCCGGTACAAGCTCCGAGCAAACGAAATAAAAGCTAAAATCGATGTCCAACGCACAATCGCGCATCCGTGGGCCGGAATTCATTTACGCGGTAAAGTCCGAACAAGAGGCTAACCCATGTCTCATCCGCCAAGTTGCTTTACTCTCAATATAAACTCGTGGAAATTTTGCTTTTATTTTTATTTCAGTTTTCTTCCGGTGGGCGTTAGTTGATGGGTCTTTGGCTCGTTGGCTGTGGACGGAAATTAAAACTGTCGAATCCTTGGATGGGCTCCGATACAACGTGAATCAATCGGCGATTTAACTTTGACGGATGTGCTTCGTTTGAGTTGCTATATGCGACTTTGAACGATAAAGTTTTATTTTTATAACTCTTTCGCTTGAGCCCTGCCAATCCGTTTGCGTTAAAAACAATTTCTGGTCGTCCTACATAAGTTAAGTGCAAACTAAGAATTCTAATCTAAAGAGACCCTTTAAAGTATAATTTAGATTATTTTTTCTTGTCGATCAAAACTTCTTCTAGAATAGATAGAGCAGTTAATTTTTTTTTTATTTGAACTATTAAAAAAATCTTGCTTTTAATGATGCTTGAATTTAAACAATATTGGGATTTGCCGCAGTATTCATGAAAGTAGGAAAAGATTTTAACAACAGAAAAAGAAGAATTTAACTAAGTGAGAGCAGGGTTCATAAGGTCACCAGGTAACCGACGTTTCCTCTGCAACCCCTAACGTTAGGCACGCGCGTGGTACCTCTGTATTTAGTGGGTTGCAAGTAAAGTTCTGATCGCCCGATTCATTGTACTTTCTAATATTCAAGAACATTAGGCGAGGGTATGGCACCGTTTGCTCTTATTAATTTAAAATGAACATTTTGCAAATGCAGTAGGAGGAAAAGCTTACCTCGTGGAATTATCGATGAAAGAACCGTCGAGTAGTCTGAGCTTGGCGAAGAGCACAGCACTGACGAAAGGCACCGCGGTCAGTTCCTCGAGGCCGACCTCCACTGAGAATTTATACTTCTTCTTCTTCATCATGAAAGCCATATTACGGCGAGTTCACCTCATGAATCTCCGAAATCCAGACACCCCCGCGCGACGATGACACAGAAGAGGAGTCGCGCAGCCGACGCCTCCCCTCCTCGATGCGCGCGAGCGCTAAGAATCGAAGAGACGCTGTGCGAGCGCAGGAGAGAAGTCGAGAGTTTGTCCCCCCGTTGTTTCTTTTCGGTGCGACACGCGTGGCCTTGATATGAGGGGCGAGGCGCGGGAGGGGAGTGCACCGGGACGACGCTCCAAGGACGCTCAAACGCGAGCTGCAGCGAGTTAGCGCTGCCGTTGTGGCTCTTGTTTCTTCGGCTTCTGCTGTTTCTGCTGGTCACAACGACGACGACGGCGACCTGGCGACGGTGGCGAGCATCCGCGCGCTCTCCTCGACATCGCCCCAACGCACCGTCGAATCTGCGCCCAAAAGGATCAACAGAAGTCGCGTAAGCGAGTCTGCTCGGTGCTCTTCATTCTGCCTGACTTCGCCGTTGCCTGCAACAGAAAAAAAAGGTAGCTCGGTACTTCGAAAACTTTGACTTTCAAGAGGATCGCACTTTCTCTGGAAGGAAACTAGAACGTCCCGGGAGTTTTTTTTTTTTTTTTTTACAGACGAGCTCGATTATTCAGTATAGCGAGGAAATTGATGTGGGTCGTTGGCCCCTTACATGCTTTTTACTGTACTGATTGCTAAATTGTTTAGTGGATCGGAAAGTACGGCGAGGCAAAGCTAATCATTGCCCTTGAACATCATACTGTGTAAATTCTTAAGAGTGATACCTAATGATTATTTATGCAATTTAACGAACGTACTTCTAATGACAATTTTTTTTTTTTTTTCATTTTTTTTCAAATAATAATCGTATATGTTGCCTAATGGCAATTGGATACAGGCAAAACAATGTTTTATTCGTGACGTAAAGGATCGTAAACAACCACAGTAAAAAAATTGGCAATTGCGGTCTTGAATGTACTTGAATAAATGAAAGAGATATCATTTATCTAAAAAAACAGATCATACATTTCTATTACGGTAAGTCTCATGGACAATAAATATTGTAATATCCCTAAGGTCGCAAGGAAATCTTTTAAGGACGTTCTCCGGCAAATCAAATTTCTTACAATTTTTTTAATATTAACAGGAAATGTTCTTTAAAGTGTCCTTTATAAGTGTGCAAAATTTCAGCATAGCAAGCGGTATTAAAAAACTC
>JAWWEN010052729.1:0-10089 GCA_035582955.1 Sycophila texana | reverse complement strand
CTCTCTCTCTCTCTCTCTCTCTCTCTCTCTCTCTCTCTCTCTCTCTCTCTCTCTCTCTCTCTCTCTCTCTCTCTCAAAGCGCGATACCGGGACTCTGCCGTAAGTCATTAAACGTCGTGGGGGGGAAGGGGGGACGATTACGATCTCCATTGTGAGAGACGAGAGCATCTCGCAAGAGCCACCTGCACCGTTGGTCGACGCGATCGTCTTTATGTGTGTGCATCTTGTGCACCGAGCGGCTCCATCGCCGCTACCGTTTTCTCGCTTGGATGAATTTACATTTTTTTTGCTCGTACGGTTCTTCCTTTTTTTTTATTCTCTTTTGGCGGTGCGAGTTGAGAACCGTTCGAGAGGGATGTGTGGAATACATTAAATGAAAAATTATGGAAACTGATGTCTGCATTTGCTTGGAATATTCAGATTTCATTATTGTTGTTCACTTGGAAAGTGAAAAATTTATGTTAGTTAAAAGCGATTGGATAAAACTGATTGTTTAATCTTAAATCTGTTATCCTGATTGTCAAGTGAATTAATGTTTAACTGATTAGATAAAAGTCGATTAATCAAGAATAAATTTAATTTAAATGCGGAGACACAAGTACTCATCACCTTCGTAAAACACATTTTAAGTACTTATTTTATTCCTTTTTGGAACACCGCATTTCGTTACCTCTATAAAAAAAAAAACACACTTCAAAATTTCAAATATTCTTATTTTAATTCGTTTTTTGTTTATTTATTTATTTATTTATTTTTGTTTATGAATTTTGTTTTAAGCATTGAAGCTAAAGTAAAAACTCTTCCAGAACCTGACAAATTTGTTTAGCTTTATACTCTATTGGTACTCTAAAAATGGCAGATTAAAATAGTCCTTTTGATAAATGATTTTTTCTTCGTTAGAGATATCTACTTAGTTCAGGTGTAGCAAACTGAAAATACTATAGATAAGTAAATATTCTCATAGATAATAAATATAGAATAAACGTAAAAATATCTTCATAGACAAGTAAATATATTCTATTCTTTATACCTATAATTCTGAATTACTCTTTTGAATACACTGATGTTAATATCACACGGACCTTATTGAAGTGACTATTCCAACAATTCAAATCCTTACTCATCTAGTAATATTTGCCTGCATAGTACGTAGTATTTAGTCTCTTCGTTGAACATCAGATTCTGACCAGATTCTGCATTAATTATCGACTAACGCATATGATTAAATATCCATTCAACAATTATTGACCCAGTAAAAAAAAGTTCAATTTTCTACCCACGCATTTTCAGCTAACTATACAGATCCAAACCTAGAAGAGTAAAAAAAAGTCAGGCGCACACTTATTGTTAGAAACGGAAAGTGACGGCAAACGTCGCATGAAGTATAATATATAACCCTCGAGCCGATAACTCAACTCATTCCGGGCCCATCTAAAAAGTCATCTTTACCGCTCTCGAACGAGATCGTCGGAGGCCCATAAGTTTCGCGCGCGTCGGAGGAGCCCAGTCACCGTCGGCGGCATCCGCGAAAAAGCCGGCATTCTCACGATCCCCTCGCGGGTCCTGCGAATAAATACGTCCCGACGGCTTCCACGCATTCGCCTCTCGTTCTCCGCGGGCGCGCGTATTTACACGACTTTCTCGGCGCTGAGAGCTACGAGCGTTATGATTCACGAGCGCCGCGGAAATTCGCCGATGCTGCCCGATTACACCAATCGGAAAAATCGGCATTCCTCGAAGGGAGATGACTGTGAACATTTTGGTGCAATAAAACTTTGCCGATCACTTTCTTTGTTACTTATGCTTCAAATTTTATTTATTTCTTGCAGTTATCGACTAACTTTTTCTACAAGTATAAGGGAAAACCTGAAAATCGGTAAGACTTCATACCGATTCATTAGCTTAACTATACTCGTAATTAAATGAAACATTAGAAATTTAATGTATTTTCAGTGTAATAAACAGCAGCGCTTTTAAATAACTGGTATATACTGAATCGTTAAAGATCGGTATGAAGTCTTACCGTCTTTTAAGGATTCAATACAAGTGTTTCAAAAACGATGCGTTTCACTTTGTTTGTTGCATTGTAGATGCTTGAAAATTGTAGTTTTCAAGTTAGCCACGGGTGGTTGAATCAATGCATCGCAAATTTTTCTCCGCGGCTTCGTTTCGTGAGTTGACTGCACGAGAAGTGAAACTGTACCCTTTCATAGCGAGTCCCGTGAGTCGCTTCCTGAAAAAAAAATCACAATTACAAACAATACCATGAAAACCCCATGGAATCATAGAAAGTCCTTAAGCGATTGCGTAAGGAAGCAGCGCTGCTTGCTCCGAATTTTTCCGTGCGTTTTAACGAAAAGTAAGCACGCGGCTTAGAACAATGAGTTGGAAAATGGCTTTCTCCGCTGTTGCTGGTTTAAAAAAAAAAAAAAATGTTCCTTTTTCGCGGCGATACCCACGATTGTTCGCCTCCAATGATTCAATCCTGCGGCGCTCTTCCGCGATGTTATACTTAGGCCGCGGCCGAGAGAGCGAAATCTATCCTCCAGGCATCCTCCGGCGTCGACGGGAGAGTCGAGCGTCGTAAAGGCGGTATACCTTCGAAATAAACAGTTTCTATGCGCCTCGATTTTTCAATGCTTCATACATATCGCCTCATTAAATTGGAAAAATGACGCTTAGCAATATTGAGATCTTAACTTGCCTCAAAGTGTCTAAAACTTATTTCCGAAGCAGAAGAATTTCTTGAATCTTGATAACATTATATACGTGTGTATATCGTATATAATAATAAAATTTCTCGTAACATTAAACAGTTTCTCATTTTAGATAAACAGATATTGTATCTAAGTTTCACGGCAGTCCTAATGATCGAAAGTCCATCCTATCGATATTGTGGTTGTAGGGCTGTCAATAATATTAAAACTTTATTGGTCTTCTCTTTATTATTACAGGACGAGACTGAAATGCCTGCTTAAGTCTTGTCCAGAATATTTATCAAAGTATAAATTGTATACAAGACAAGACTAAGATAACAATTTTAAAATTCAAGTTTGGAACAAGATCAAGGCAAGATTAAGAATAGATTAGGAATATACCAAGACAAGAATTATAAATTTATATTTTCTCCAAAAGCCAAGGGAAAATTCAAGTGTGTCGCCTTACGAAAACCTTCTTCTTTAATTCAAAATGCGCGCGACATTGAGGCGCGTAAAAGTGCACCAGTGACATACCCTTGAGAGATCTTTAAAAGCGTTGACAAGCGAAATTCCTTCCACCTGACGAGGGGTTTCAAAAGACACAAACAGAAATCCTTCAGCATCGCCAAAACGTCGCTCTCCGATCGTATCCTCAGTAGCACACACACAAGGACCAGACGAGCGATTCGCTTGCCATCCGCATTCCGGGCAGTGAGA
Organism: Sycophila texana; assembly: GCA_035582955.1. NCBI lineage: Eukaryota > Metazoa > Arthropoda > Insecta > Hymenoptera > Eurytomidae > Sycophila > Sycophila texana. The sequence continues at coordinate 6,673 of JAWWEN010052729.1, read as the reverse complement.
TCGTAAAAAAAAAAATGAAGAGGAGCCTGAGGTCGTGATCCGCCTGTACGCGCTCTTCGCGATGCACACACGGATACGCGGCGCGGCTCGACTCTAGGAGTTTCCCGCCGAGCGCATCGGAAAGTCGCGCTTTCGCGCGTCCGTAAATCATAATCAGCATTTTAAAGAATCGATGACAATATACATATAACGTATGTATGTTTAATGTGTGTATAGATACTTTAAGTATTAAAGGGAGGTGCGCGAGAAAACGTTTACTTTGGTGTACGAAAATCCCCGCGCCGTAATCGCTTTCACTGATGCTTTTAGTCCAGTTGAATTATTCCCTACAAGAGATAAAATTATGCAAATCGCTTCGAAATGATGTCCTGAATATGAACTTTTGCAACATTATGCTAAGCAATTTGCATAATTTTTTCTCTCGTACTCTGGTAGAAATCGTCTAGTTTTGTACCACGATGAAACGATTTTTTTTTTAACATTTTAGGCCCATTTAATAGTTAATTTGTAAAATAGGCATTGAATCGGTCTAAAAAATTAAAAAAATCTAAACGATTTCTACCAGGGTATTAGAGAACATAGTTTCAAACTTAATTATTTTTTATTTAGCCATGCTCACAAGTGCTTATCTTATTGACACGTAAACGTATATAATATCTTCGATCTTTGTAGGTACGAAGCTCGCCGAATGCATACACACCCAAACCTGCTTTTAATTTTGTCCAATCACGCAGTCGCAGTGTGATTTCCCGCAGATATTCTATATTGACATCGATTATTAATATTGTCCAGCGTGTTCAATTTGAGAGGGAACTTTTAAAGATCCGAGATTAGTTTAATTGCGATTGTAGTATTTGGCGTTCGCGGCTGGTGATTAGAAAAATTTTAATTGAATGAAAATTGATTTATTTGCTTTCGTATATGGCGCGGGCACAATGACCAATTAGAAATCAAAATTTTTTCCACCGTCCCTAATAGATTTTTTTTCTCGAATACTCAACGCACATCAATATAATTACACACTTACAATTGCACACATATAATTACACACAGACAATTACAGAAATGGAAAATAAGCTTTCGCAAAGAAATACGCGCCTCTCGCGCGTCGAAAACTCGAGGAGAAAACCACCAGGGCATCTCGACTTGTTTGCGCATCGACGTTTAACGCTCGCTCGTAAAGATTCACTGCTCGTACGCACAAAGCGAGCGGATAATTCAAAGTATACAGTCAAGGCGAAATTCGCGAAAAAGCCCAAAGAATCCGGGCGATCCGATAAGCGCACTCCATCATTTTAATTCCATTACAAAAATCACCGAGAGGCGCGAGCGATGAATTACGCCGTCGAGCGCGTCGCGGCGCCGTCCTCCGAGCGATTATTCCCGCGGCCGATTTTCATGGCCGGCAGCGCGAACGCCGCGCCAGGATTTACGCGCGCTAACGAGAAACTCATTTCGCGGTGCCGGACGGGGGTGGAAAAAATTCGCAACCGGAACAATGGGGCGGCGGCGGAGTGCTCCGAGGCGAGCGCTCGGTTTCGGACGACGTGGTTCCGCATGAAATTTAAATGTAAATCAGGCGCCGGCGTCCTGATGAATCGACCCCGCGGCGTTTTTTCTTTTTTTTTTTTTTTCTCTCGGCGGTGGCGCGAAAAGTCGACTCGCGCGTCCGCCGCGAGGGTGAGTCAGAGGAGCGCCGGGATTCTCTCTCTGCTATGGGAGTTATTTATCGAGGCTGCAGCGCGAGAGACGTTGTATCACAATCGCGAGGCGGAGATGCTTATCTTGGGTAACGACTTTACGACTTTTGAACGATGAGCTGGGTTTCGCCTGTGGGATTTCGACTTTCAATTCTTCTTTGATTTTGGTCGAAATATTATCAGGTTCATTTTGAAGAAAAAAAAGAAAAAACAGAAGTTTATTAGGTCGGTGAGAAATTTTTTAAAATCGTATTGTCCCAAGTATTTTATACTTACTCAAAGTGTTCCTCAATGAATTTGATTTTTTAATAATGTTTCATTTACTTTTTAAATCCCATTTAGTTAAGTTTGGAGTTGAATCTGACTTCATATACTTAACCCTATCAATCATATTTTTTGTGAAATTGAATGAAATGCGGACTGCCAATTTTGGTGAAACTTTAGAAATTCTTTTCTAATAGAGGATATAATGATACCACCTTTGATTTGACTCTAGACAGTTTTAAAGGGGATACAACAAGTTACAAAACAACTATAAAGTTCAATATACCTCTAAAAACATTAGTATTTATGTCAAATTTCATGATCCCAACGTATGACATTCTTCCAGTGTTTTTCTATTTTTTATTTTAATAAAAAATAACATTATTGTCCATGTCCTTAACGTTCAAAAATTCATCCAAAACAATCCGAATTTCTTGGCAGAACAGCCGCACCAATTAGTAATCCACGTCATCGTCTACATTTTTCTGTAAAACAGTGCAGGATATTTTGATATGTAAATAATAACTTTGCCTTCGTATCATCAAAGATTCCGTCACACTTTCCTTCGATCCAAACGAACATAATAGTTTCAACCCAGTCGACCATATCCATCTTCGATATCTATATCCAATCTGCGAAAGCCAGTGTTTACCACATTCAGGAACAGCTTCCCCGGAAGTAAAACAATCGAGCGGCCCGACAATTAGCAGTGGCCGACTCTACTTAGATCGTGTTCTCGGCGGCTCTCCACCGACGACTGTATCTCGGCTTCTCAACTCGCGGTAACTTCTACGCCCACGCGCTTCCTACGGGTATAGAAGTGTACCCAGCGGCCTCACCGATGATTTCCACGTATAAAGAAGGAGATTCGCCGCGGTGATTTGATCGCACGCATTGTTACTATTATTGACGGCTGATCGACGATGTTTACCTTTCAGCGATGCAACGAGCAGCTCGCCTAATCGTGGATACAATGAACCTACATTCCCGAGCGTTGGGAATGATGGGCGGATATTAGTCTAAGAAAATCATTCGATTTTACTTTCAAAATTGATTGTCAGAGTAGTGATGCATTTATTTTTCAATTTCAGTTTCGATTTCAGCTTCAGCTTCAGCTTCATGAACCAAGGACGTTGACCTGTTAAATAAAATTACATTAGCCTTAAATTATTAAAAATTCAGCTTCGATTTATTCAGCTTCATAGTTTCACCTTCAGCTCTATTTTATTTAACTTAACAAACGTCTTTAATTCATGACGCCGAAACTAAAGTTGAAATCGACACTGAGGCTGAAATCAATGCTGAATTTTTAATAATTTTATTCTAAAATATTACGTGCGTGTACTTCAGCTTCATATTTAAAAAGTACAAATTTTGAATTAAAAAATGCTTTATTCATCTACGATTTAACTGCCTCGTTTAAAATATTTATTAATAACAAATTAATGAGCTGGTGCAGCGCAGACTCCTCAGACTACTTGAGTGTAGATTTAATTATCCATTCAATTTGTCGGGGCATAATTAAGAAAGAGTCTCTGAGTCTTTTAACTGAAGTGCGATTAAATCCGTTTATAATTAAAGGAATGCGTTTATTTTCAAGTTTTATTAGCCAGGGGTCACGCACCATGACATTTAAAATTTTTAAACGTCAACCATGCATAATTATTTTATTTTATTTTATTAATTTGTGGGTTCAACATACTCACTTAAAAAATATTATATGAAAACTTTTAGTATTCTAAAAGTCCATAAATAAAAAGATAAATAAATTCATATGGTTAATTTTAAAATTTATTCAACTATTAATTTGAAAATTTATATAGCTAAGTAGTCTTTACAAGTACTTTTACAAGGATCGACTAACTTGTATAATTACAAAACACTGTGCAACTACCGAAGAAAAGGTCAGAGTTTAAATTACCATCCAAACATTCATTTCATAATAATTCAAACTGCTCTCGCCAAAACTGAAATTTTAATTACCGTATAGCGCCACGTAATTAAACTCTGCTTTTTAATGCAAATCGCGCAATCAGCTTTGCTCCCTCGACAAACGGTTGAATCCTTAGCGGGAGTTTATTAACGAAACTTAATTGAACGAAGAAAAATCCCGAAGGAAGATTATGCGAAAAGGGCCGAGAGCCCTGAAATGGCAAGATTCACGATTGCGGCGCGGGGGACCACGTGGGAATTGCAAATGAGTTGGCGCGCGGACACGTACACAACCGCTGTGAGGTTGAGGCGCAACGCGAGACGGAAATAATATTCCCCGCTCGCGATCTTCATAATTAAATCTACGCGAGGACGTCTGGGCACGTGCGCGAGTGTGTTTTCTTCAATTACTCCGATACCCTGCTTAACCGCCTCGCTTCTGCCCGCCTTTTTCTTGACGCAATCGCCCTGCTGATTCAATTCCCAGATGAGATGCCACCGCGTAGCGAGATACTTTTTTCTTTTCTTTTTTTTTCTTTTCATTGCGCGTTTGGATGTTGCATTTGCTGCTTTGAAAGGTGAGTTTTTAATAAGAGTCGTGAAAAAAGATTGCAATTCAATTTTTTCGGGAGTGTCTTCCTCGAGGCTTGAATTCAAAAGACTTTTAAGCGTAGTTATATTCTTATACTTTTTTGGGCAATTGGAGCTTTCTCATTATTTGTTGGCTTAGATTATTATCTTTATTTTGTTTAAAGGAAATAAAAATACTTTAAATGTGTAAAATTAAGTGCATCTTTGTGTTTTAAATTTTTATTTTTCTTACTTTAAAGATTCTTTGCCTCTCTATGATATTTTATTGTAAATGTATAAAATTATATTAAAAATCAGAAGTCTCGAGTAATCATGAAGAGTACAAATACAAATTGAAGTAATCTATATGGAATTGTACATGACAAAATAAAGAAAAAAACTATACTGAAATTTTCTTGTACATAAATGATGGTATAAACTTGCTTCTTTAAAAAAAAAAGATTAAATTTTTACATTCATATCTCAGGAGTTGGACGATCAATTAGTTCGAATATTTTAAATACACCATACCATGCCCACAAAATAATTGCATACATCTCAACAAATCTTTGTCCTTAGATTCGTCATCCAATTTTATTAAACAAAGAACAGTGTAAAATTATACATAATTTACAGGATACATACTATAAATGTTATTGAATAAGTCTGGTTGGCTTAATTTTATTTTTGTTGACGTCAATTACAGGTACAAATTATTAATAAATGAGACCATAACTTCAATACTTCAGAAAACGAGGTTAAACAGGTGCGAAAATGAAACCAGATATACCACGGCGAGAGTTGCAGATCATGCACGTACGAATTATCGAAATTATACAAAATTACAACCAGGTGAAATTGAATTACTTACAATAAAAAAGAAAAAATCTCCAAGTACGCCTCTTAAAAAATCTCGATACCCGCAGTACATCGCGCTTCTCTCATATAAAGATCTCTCATCGACCCGGAGACTCAAAATTTGTCGTATATAAATTCGGCGGTGTCTTAATGAACGATACCGCGACCAAATGAGAAAAAAAAGTCGCTCGTGCATTTTCGAGGATTCTATCGCGGCTAAAGTGTCGTAAACGTTATTTATTGCGTCGGAATTCGTTACGCTCCCGCGAAATGCAAAGCGACAGGTACAAAGACCCCGACGCGATCGGCGAGGCCGAATCCCGCGCGGCGGCCAAATTCATTGAACTGAATGATCCCTCATGCGAGATGAAAAAAAGGCCTGCCGGTCGTTAAGAAGAAAAGACGAGACTTCGTGTTGAATTACGAGCTCGAAAAAGCGAGGCGACTTCCAAAAGCTCGAGCATTCTGGTTCCTCTCTCAGCGCGATTTTTCTTCCCTTCCTCGTCCCGACATGTGAAAGTCGGATTTCAGAGTAGCCCCGGCAGTGCTCTTCGCCACGGTCTATAAATATGATTCGCGATTCCGGTGAAGTGATGGATTTCAGAGGCGGTAGTAAACGTCCAACGGTATATACCCAGTGTTTACACTTGGAGCTGTGTAGGGCTTGTCTCAAAATTTTATACATTTTATCACGTGCATATTTTTAATCTGCACCCTTTTTTAATTCAATAATACAATGGTATTATACGCGTGAAAAAAGGTGCAGAAAAATTTACTATAAATTCTTGAAGGATGGAGGACAGACTTGAAAGTAGAAAAATATTACCGTGAATTTTGGAGAAAAAAAATCCAGTATGCCCCACATATTACAAATATTTTATTAATTTATACTCATTTTGCTCATTGTAAAAGCCGATTTTGAAAAAAATTATCTAGAAAATAATATTACAAATGTTTTTCTTCCAAATTGCGCTTAAAGATTTTTTTATTCTCTCCAAAGTATTCAACAGAGCTTTAGCAAACCAAGCAATAGAAAATAAATGTTATTTTAACCCAATGACGTCGGCTGCAACTTCACAATAACGTCAATTTATTTCTCTAGTACTCATTCCATTTTGTAAAATACAATCCTCTGCGTATTTATAATTTGTACTCAAATATAATAAATTGTACCTAATAAAATTGAAATATTCATCTATGTGACACTAACAATGCACCTACGTTGCACGTACGTGCAATGATAAGATTTCCGAGCTAATCTATTTATTGACAGCAAAGGGTACCGGCCGTTAAGATAGTCGAAATGCCCTCATTCTTTTTTACTTTTTTTTATGTATCCATTATGTTTT
>JAWWEN010052728.1:0-10089 GCA_035582955.1 Sycophila texana | reverse complement strand
TGAACAGTTTGTAATCGCTAAATATGTAGTTCGCATTCTTCCAAAAAGTCAAGGATGTGAGCGCATGCTTTTAAATTCGGCCTAGCTATTAATGACTGTATGTTTGACGGCATTTGTATTTTACATTTTAACAAATTGCTTATGAGCTTGAGTCTGAATAACTTCATTTAGACAGATATTTGAAAAGATTTTTTTTTTTAAATAGTTTTATATAAATTAATAATCTTGTGATGTTCTTATTTGTTGTTTTATAATTATTATTATAGAACAGGATTTCCGTTTACATTTATTATATTTATTAAAACTATTTCAGTTCTTAATACAGTTCTCAATACCAGTTTAGTACACTTTTTATGCATAAGTCGATCATTAAAGATAACGTGTTTTACGTATACTTTACATTAATTAATCATTGTTACTTGATTTATTTAATGAAATTTTGAAAAGGATAATGATTATTTTGCTGAAACATAGCAATTAAAAATGGTAATTAAAAAAAATTATCCTAATATATATTTCATAAATTTAGTCTAAACAGATTCGAACGTTCGAATAATGATGAATTACAAAGAATCATGATGAACAATAAGAACCAAGTTGATTTTCAATAATAAACATTTTAATCTAATTCGTATCGATCGTCCTAATCATTCTAAATTGAAGCGTTGCATAAATTTTCAAATGAATTGTAAGCAGATCACTATAACTTTAAGAATTCAATACGAAGAGACATAAAATTACGATACAATATTACTGCTTTTCCAAGAAAACCCTCCTATCTTTACCGCCGACCCAAAAAAAAGCGCAGAGTTTAACATTGGTGATTATTTAGAGCACTATATAGAGCGGTTGCACCTCCCCCGCCAGGTAATCGCGAAAGTGCAAAGAACCAGGGCGCAAGAAAAGAGCCGAGCAAAGTATATACATATAAAAAAGAAGAGAAGAAAAGAAAGAGGGATGAGCAAGGGTGAAATTAGTCGGCGTATCCGATTAGATTGGGCTCGCGCTTGGTGCGCTCGCGCATGTGGGCCCGGGCTGTGGGAGAGTTTGCGGGGCCCTCTCGAATTCTCCGACTTAGGCGAGAGTCTTTTGCGAGGGAGGCGATCGCACTGCACATGTACCCTCTCATTAGGGCGTGAGGCTTATCTCGGGAGGGTCACGCCGCCGCTACACACGACCTCGGCTCCCACACACTACGGCACGCCGCTGCAGACCGAAAGAGCGGCTCCTTCGGATTCCAGGAGTTGCAGCTTCCTCCCCCTGCTCGCCTCGCTCATCATCCGCGATCCTCAATTTCTGCGTCCGCCTACGACGCCCGCGCGATGTATCCCCTTCGTGCTTCCCGCTTGAAGCGTGTATTGTATATATACACAGAGTTCGACCGAAACTCACCGGAGTTTGGCTCATTGTGTGCCGGTGTATATTTGTATATACATATACACATATAGATACATATATATACTTATTACATATCACGGATGGGCTGCTTCTTGCGGCGCCGGGGCTTCCCGTTCGACGAAACGCTCCAATTACCCGCAGGAAAGCGCAAGGTTACACTGTCTCATTAGTCTTATTCGCTAATCGTCCAATGTTCCCACACGCTACATACGTCTTTCCTGCTGCTGGGGCGCGATTTGGCTGAAGGTGAGGAGCGTTTCGGACGCGTCGAATACGAATTCTTGTGGATTAATCCAATTAGATTTGGTGCGTGCCGATTTGGGTGACTGTTTTGTTTACTTAGTGGGAGGACGTGGTTTCAGGGGATTTTGTTGAAGCTCCGAGATTTGTTTATTTGACTATAAAAATTATGGTGATCGAATTGCATTTTAGATTTAATTGTTTACTCTATTTAGTTTAATTAGTGAAAGTCTATGAAAACTAAATTGCAATTTCCGGGATAGAATGCAGCAGCATTGATCACTAATAATAGTGATAATTAATAGTGGAGTTGAGTTATTTCTTATACTTATTTTCACTAAAATATCTCATTAATTGTAGTAGTTTTTCATTAATTAAAATTTAAGTAGCAACTGATTTTGATATGTAAAATGTTTGCTTTATTTATTTATTTTATTTTGTGTATAATAATTTTACCAAATCGCAAGAAGAATTAAAAAAGAGAAGCTAGAATTCAAGCCTTGTTGCGGTTAAAAAATTTGAATGGGTTTTAAAGTTATTATAATTAAAGATGATGATCGAAAATGCAAATTATTTTATTTTGATTTTTGATTATCAATAACTTCGGAATAAAATAATACACAGCGTAACAATTTATATTTTTTTCAGCTTTTTACATTTATGAAGAATTTTTATAAATTGTATTGTAAAAATGCAAGTAGGGTTTAATTTATCATAATTAAATAAAAAAAGATTTGAATAATTGTATAAAAAGTGAAAGTATTGCTAAATGAAGTGTTTTACTAAACATTTCAGATATAGAAAATTTCCTGTTTTTTTTTCATTTTTATCCGCAAACAAACATATTCCTTTAAATTGCGCGGGGAAATGGTCTTCTCCTAATCATATTTTATTAAACATTTTATTAAGTACCTTCCAGGATTATTTCATCAGTCATCATTGCAGTTACGACAAAACATCATGAAAAGCCGTAAGTACTCCGAAATATAAAAAAAAAACGACCTACACCCACGGATACCTCCGTACCCGCAGGTACACCGAACATTAATTCGTACGAACCAACCATCAAATAGAACGGCACATTCGATCGCTCGGAGAGCGGAATGTATAGGCAAGATGCTTTCTCATGGCAGCTCGTCGTGAAAATACAAATACAACAATGTCCCGATGCTATCGTCCCGCGGACAACCGGCGAGTTTCATAAAAGGAAAGCAGCGAGTGGCATTTAGTATAGAACCTCATCATCCTTCACGGCTGATCTTCTCTCTCCTCCAGCGAGCCACGATCGACCGGATTCGGGGGATTTACTCCGGCGCCGCGGGCAGACGGAGACAGAACGGCCCTCCAAAGAAAAAAAAGAAGTCCCATGGGAGAACTGTGGTTAGTCCGGCGCGCGCTTTATTTATTTTTTTTTTAATACCTTCGCCCCCAACGATTAGGTAAACGGCCGGACCCAACTCTATTAGCGCGCTCCTATTACTTAAAGGATTCCTCCGAGGAGCTTGACTCCCGGTGAAAACAAAATCGCGCCTCGGAGCTTTCGATCCTCGCCTTCCCCCGGGAAAATCCGATCGGCCGTTTAACGAGAGTAGGCGATCGAATAAGCCCGCGCGCGCAAGTCCAACGGTCGGTAGGCTTACCGACCGAGCCCCGGGAGAGTTTCGACCGTGCGAGCGGCGATGTCGCCCCGCGACCGTGACCCCTTGGGCCCGCAGCAACTGCGGGGGCGGCGATCCGCCAAGTGGCGCCAACTGGCCGCGGATCGGCCAGACTCCCGAGAGGCGCGCGCGTCTCCCGTGGGAACCGCGCGGGACGCTTAATTGGAGCGCGGATCGATTCCTTCTTCTCTCTCTCTCTCCTCCGGCCCTCCTCCCTCAATGAGCCTCTGTGCCCGTGAGATCCTCTCTCTCTCTGCGCGGCCGATGCCGGCTCTCGCGTGACGATTTCAGCGGCCGCCACTTCTCGCCCGAGAAACTTTGTCTCGCGGCCGACAAGCGTGACGGAGGGATAAAGAATCGTATAGCCGCCGGCGCTACCGCGCCTCGGACAAGAAAACGAGCCGGGCACCGTTTCGTCAATCGAGACTGTCAGTCCCACGGCGCGCCGCCATGGGAGAGGCTTGAAAAACCGCGGCTCTTTCACCGAGCCATAAAGCCGCGCTACCAAAAAGTAACGAGGCTTTAGGCCTCGCGGGGGTGGGGGGAGGGGGGGGCGTATTATGTACGTCGCGGTGCGCTTTAAAGGAGCGCCTGATACCGGCTTCTCTTTTTTCTTTTTGTTCTTTTTTTTTTTTGAAGTCGACTTTCGGTGACAGCTATAAATTGGTCCGAAATGATTTCTCGGCTCTATTAAACTCACTTAACGTTCGCGCCTTTCGAAGAGAAATCTCGGCGCAGTTAGATCATCGTTAAATGCCTCGGAGTACGGAGGAGCGATAAGACTCTTTTTTTTGTTTCTGTCTCTTGGTTAATTCGTCCCATTATCTTTATTAGGAGAGCGAGAAACTTTCCGCGCGTCGCGGGTTCTTTGGAATATTGCCCGCGAGAGAAATTATTGTAAGACGATTGGGCAAAAAGAATCGCCTTATAAAATTGCACCGTCGTATACTTTAATGTAATTTAATGATTTTATTTTTGTTATCGTTAAACGATCGGTACGATCGGTAAACAAACTTTCTAAGAGAGATATCGTTATACTGATTTCCTGTTTTCGATGCGCTGCTGATCCACTCGGAAGCTGAATCTAATATATGCTGCAAATGCATAAACGCACTTTTGTTTGAATAAATAACTATTTCAAAGGCTTCAAGCGCACTTGTTGAATAAATATAACTTGCGAAGGTTTCAAGTGTATTAGGAAGATCTATAGAGACTTAAATCGGTACTTACCGATATATACTTTATATATAATGTATTCTCGTGAAATTTTTCGCATTGATGATGAATTCCTCACGAGTGATTAAACCAATATAGACGCAAGCTCGAATCCAATTAATGTCGTCGCTCAATACTTCATTACGCTAACTTTCTCGTTAAGCCTCGTGTTTCACCTCGTGGGAGTAATTGACTTTGATTTACGATCTCTTTCTCCCGGCCAGTCTCGATAAATGCGCCGCGCGCGAGCAACACACACGCGGGCTTCTAAATCGGACTGGCTGCTCTCACATCCGAAATCATGAATTTGCAATCGGTATATGGATGTCGGAGGCGCGAGCCGCCCGAGATATCACGCGGAGAGGCGAAATAGAGGCGAAATTTCGAGGTGATGCCACGGTCGTATGCAGGCATCGAGATCGACTCGCGCATTATCGGCTAATAATTCACGGCAGCTTCGACAGTGATTGTCAGTTAACCTGCCCTCGGTCTTGGGCCCCGGCGCTCGCACCGAACTCATAAAGGATCATTACCGCCCCGGCAATAATCAATTTCGCGGTGCCGGGAAAGTGCGGTCGATCGCGAATTTTTTTTTTTCTTATGCAAGTGGCAACTTGGCCGTCATCTATCACGGATATTTCAAAAGATCTGGGGAATTAGATATTTTGAGTGCCGAAAATTCGAGGCGATATTTGTTAGTTACCACTACTGATAGTCTTAAGGAATTAACTATATTTAATTATGTGTATTTTTTCATATAAAATGCATCTGTTTGTTTCTTTATTTAATTATTAAGCGGATAGAAATGTCATTTAAATTACAAAAAATACTGATTTATATATTTTATTAAAAAAAAAAATATTTTCAAGCAATAGTAGAATCCACTCTATTCATAAGTAAAAAATTTAGAATAATATTTAAAATAAAGAGGACAAAATCTAAGATTTGAAGAAGATCAGGAAAAGCTCAAGAAGAGATGAAGCAGCGACGACAACGAATCTAACACCAGGTCAAGAAAAGATCGTCGACAGAACTTAAGGACTATCGACAAAATCAAAGTCTTTAGTAAGATTGAGACCAGACTATAAGAGTATAAAACGAAGACGAAAAAAAGACAAGAATAAACGTGATCGACGACAGGACTAGGCAATATTTAAGTTTCGAGCAAAATCAAGACAAGATCAACAAATTTACTAAGACGAAATTGACACGAAGATTAAGACAAGATTTAATACAGTCAAGACAAAGATAAGGTGAAGGCGAGACTAAAACCATCAGATTCTACGTCTCGAGAACGATCAAGACTAGACCAAGAAAAATCGATTCTAAAACATAAGATCAAGTCTCAAGATTGATGCCAGAAAAGACAATATCAAGTCGAACATAAGAAAATCTAAGTTTCGAACATAAACCATGTACAAGTACGTGAATAAAATTTTTACTTTCTTCTAAAAACTTATAAAGAGCAAGCTTAGAATTAAGTTTTAAGGTAATAAACTGTGTGTAGGTATGAGAGAGGAGGGAATGTATGTATATTTGTTAGAATGTATGTGCAATAGAGGGTTAGGAGGTAAGGGTTATAGGGGTGGGTGGTGTACTAATATGTCTAGTATGGAGACTGAGAGAGTTAAGACTGGATGTAATTGTATTTAGAGCTAAGATAAAGAGAATTGTGATTTAGATTAAGTAATTTGATGTAAAATGTTTAAATCTTTGTATTTCAAAGTCCATTTCTGGGCCAATTGAGGCTGAAATAAATTTTTATATATATGTATAAAGAGCAAGCTTTTTAAATTCCTCGCCAGCTCTCGTCTTGCAGCCCCGCCAGTCTTCACCCCATCCCAGAACGAAGAAAGCGAAGATCGGCACGCGGTCGGGGAATGCCGAAAGATCGCGCGAAGAAGCTCGAGACGAAGAGCGGGCCCGAATGGGCGCGGGTGGGTGCGCGCGGGCGTACATGCAGCGCGAGATAAATAAAGATAATTGATTCGGCTGTGCGCGTAACTGACAAGGGGATGCGCCGATGGAAGCGGCGCGCGCCGGCTAATGAAAGGGTGGCCGTAAGCGGCTGGCGGGGGCTGCAGGAGGAGCCGGAGGAGCGCGCGCCGCCGCGTTCCCACGGCGCCCTCTCGGCACCCTCGCACCCCGGTGCTGCCTACGTGACCCCCGACCCGCCATTAGGCCCCGTGCCCGCGGGCGACTCCAGCGCACCCACTCCCATCGCGCGCGCCCGGCCGGGCCCTCACTCCCACGTACGCGCAATCTCGTAATTCATATCGGCCGGGCCCGTGCAAGCGCGCAAGCGCGCGCAAGCCCGCCGTGAGGGCGCGACGACTCCCCCTCCCCCGCGACCGTTCCCACACAGCCCCCTCGACGCGCTCCTCGACGACAGCCAATTAAGTCGGCCGACGCGATGGCGCGCGAGCCCCGAGAGACGCGGCAGCCGGGAGTAGCTTTAGGGAGCGCGGGGAGCCGCATTCCCAGGAGGCGCGCCGGGGTCATGGGAGGACCCTCGGGCGGCTTCCTCCTCCGCAGCGCGCGCCAAGGCGAACCGCCTCGGCGGCGCGCGCGAGAGAGCGTCCTTCGCGCGCGGAGCGCAAGCGAGCCCCGGCGAAATCTCTTTTTTACGATATCGCCACGATCGCCCCGAGCCCGATCGCTTCAACCCGCTCGACTCCTTGCGAGGCGTTGTTTTTTTTTTTGTTTAGTTTTTTTTTCTTCTGTTTTTTTTTTTAGTGCCTTTGTTCGTATTTTACTTTGACGTCGAGAGCAACGACTTCTTTACATGCGCGCCCTTAATTGAAAGTGGATTATTCGTGTAAATTCTTTGGGGATTCGTGGTGTGAGTTTCTTTTGGGCGAGACGAGTGCCGATAGTGCTTTTGGAGATTAATTAAGTGCGTATTGAGGGGTTGCATTCTTGGCTGATTTTATTAAAGCGACACCTGATAAGGCACTCTGAAAGTGCACTAAGAAAAATTTCTTCGTTAAAATGTTAAATTTAATCCAAAAATTATGAAATTTGATGTAAAATATTATTCGTGATTAAATTCGTTATGTTTTTAACGGTACATCATTTCACGTAAAAGTACAATAATTTGTTTAAGCAGTTGCTAAATATATTAAGTTTAATGCGCAAGTAGCATATTTAATCAAAGAAAAACTGGATTAAAATTCATGCTCTTTTAAACACTTTTTTAAATGTACTTATACTGATATTTTATCACTGCTAATTTTGCATTTTACTTTCTGAATGTTAATTTCTTTTTAATAGCAATTCCAGTTCTAGTAGAAAATACATGCAAATAAGAAAAATCGAGAAATACTGTTACTTCGTAACAGTACTCTTCGTTTTGCCTTTAGTTTGATTCAAGGTACATAATATGACTCATTGGAAATACCCAGGATATTTTGTTCTCCGCATGTTCTGATCCGCAACGATGCTATCTGAAATGCTAGTGAGTACATTATGAAAATAATAAAATTCATTACGCACGTTTCACGTAACAAAAGAAAAAGCCGTTTTAGTAACATGAAATTATTACTTATCCACAATGTACGATCTGTTATAAAAATATATCAACAATTAATCGTAACTTTTTTTTTCTTAAATCTATATATAAATTAGAAAAAAGAAGAGAATACTTTAAGCTACTTTGATGAGCTTAAAAGCTCATGAAGCTGCTTTATAGATATTTTGTTCCCTCTAAATCTGAATTAGTGAAAATTCTCCGATTTCACTAAACTTAAGTGAATAGTCACATATTCCTAGTGAAAAGTATCCTACTAATTCAATTAGTGGGATACTTTTAACCTGTAATGTATTACTATATACATCAAAATTTCACTAATTCAGATTTACATAGTTTGAATGCCACAAGACGTGACTCCTTCACATAGTATAAGAAAAAATTTCAAAAAATTTCATTCATCGACAGTCGTTCTTCCTTCTTCTTTGGTTCACCCCGAGCAGAATCCCTCCTCTATCCGCCATGGGAATTGAGATGTTGAGATGTTCCTAAGCGCGCCGGAATTATGTCCGTCCTGCTCCAGCGAGTGTGCGCCAAGGTGCGCGTTATAGTCCGTAAGCGCTGCGCGCAAAAATTCCTCGCCGAACTACTTATCGAGCCCTGTACCCCCGGAGAGCTCGAGAGGGAGAGAGAGAGAGACTTACGATTATCTCCTCATTTATTTCTCAACATTATACATGATTCAAAAGCCCATCGTTCGCGGGCCGCGCGCATCCGATGTAATGCTTATAATCTGCAATGCGCGCGCTCCAGGATCTTGAGAAAATCTTCGCGATCCGACGCTGTGGGGAGCGTCAGCTGCGATTTTATAAAAAAAAGGCGGCGCGCTTTCGAAAGCTGAAAGCTTCAAGGAAGCGCTCATTTAATGTTTGCAAAGCACGCATGACTTTCGCGCTTTTTATATACGGCGATAAAAAAAAAAAAAAAAAACGAGACTTTAGGCCTACTTTAGTAGGTCGCTTTTATCCAGCATACCTTATGCTTTTAAATATACAATTTATATAATTCTTTTTTTAATGCAAAGCAAAGCTTCTATATGGTACAAAAGTTTAATCAATATTAAAGTTTCGAGTTTCTAAATGAAATCTACATCAAATTTTTGTTTAGATTTTCCACAGAATTCGCGAAAATATTTGTGTATATATAAATTCTAAATAAACTCTACATAAAGCTTTTCTGTACAATTTATTCAGAGCTTTTTTCGTAAAGTTATTTATTTAATTTAACAAAGAAATGAATCGCTCGCGACGAGAGAGTATCCCCAACGTTGTACCGTGATTTTCTGCAAGCAACATTTTTCCCGCAGTTCTCGTATGGGGCAGTTCGCCGCGTTCAAATGAGGGCCACAGGTAGGCAGCATCTCGGCAGCGATGCTTGGGTAACAAGCGAGGCGTCATTAAGAGCACTCGGGGGATAATTAACGCATTAAGCGCGCTCGGATGCCTGCACCTCTCCGCTTATTGCTTCGCCTGCGCTTTTTCGCTTAATTACGCGTACGCGCAGTTGGCGCCCGGCTACTATCCGCACACATCCTCGTATGTACCGTGGCTCAAGGCGCGTGCAAATTTACCTCAGCCTAATGCTCGCAGGTACCGGACGCAACTGCAACTGCAGAATTCACCCGCTTGTGCGGATAGTTGCGCAATGGTCGGGCCTGCTGCAGCTGTTTGCTGCTGCTCTGGAGCGGAAAGTGATTTATATATTTAATCGCGTCTGATGTTGCGAAATTCGCGCGAAATTTACGTCGTGTAGTTGCAGTGGTTTTTTTTTTTTCTGAAAGCGCTGCATTTTTTCGTAAGTGCAGTTATAATTGCATTCAGTGTTTAAGCGAACGTGTTCGGATGTATTCAATTTATTATATTGTAAAATACTTTTTTTCTTTATTAGACAGTAAATTAATGCGGCGAATTTACGACATTCATAATTGGGAAGAACAAAAAAAAAATCAAATTTCATGAACTGTGTCAGTTAGAAAAATAATCGACACGTATTTTTTTCTTTTTTTAATTTAATGTTTATTAAAAAAGATATAGTGATTTGAAAAGTGGG
>JAWWEN010052727.1:0-10091 GCA_035582955.1 Sycophila texana | reverse complement strand
AGTAATCCCTACTTGTAATTTAATAATATTACAACCGTTAAAAATAACCGATGGTTTAATATCTTTGCGAAATTTTGTGACCGCTTTCAAAACAAATTGTGCATCGGCCACCGTCTCCTGCTCAGCGTGAGACGGTCCGGCTTGAGAAGGTCCGGCCGTTGGCTCTCCTACAACAGCGCTAGGCGTTTCGGCCATCAGCTCCCCCGCAGCAGTGTTAGACGGCCCCGCCGCCGGCTCCTCCGCAGCATTGTTAGACGGGTCGGTCTCCGTTTCTTCGAAATCTGTAGCATCGTCGTTGTCGTCCTCAATCGGCATCCCGTCGAGAGGGTATTGTCTCATCAGTTTCGAAGTCTCCTCACGAAAATTTGGCTTTGTATATGATTTTATCCAGCACGTCGAGTTGATGTAAAAATTCCCTTTTCAGCACTGGGTCGGTCGCGTATTCGACCCAATTTTCTTCCTCGGTCCGCGGATTCCTTACAAAGGTTTGATAAACTAAAAAGAAATAAGGTTTGAGATAAAGTATTTTTCAAAAGAAAAATGATCGCGATAAAATAATTGTTTTTATTACTTGCCAAACCTATTCCATGCAGAAATGAGCGGTTTTATACACTCGACTTGAGAGTCTCCTCGCTGCGCGACGATGTCAGCAGCAATTAGCGTAGCTGCTTTTGAAAACTGCAACCCCACATCGTACAGTCGTGAAATCTGCTCGCAAGTGCACTGCTCCAACATGTAAGTCCGTTCACCGATAACCCTCTCCAGACTCATGGTTTCGATCGAATCAAAAAACACGGATGTAAAAACGTTTCTTGCCCAGTCGTATTGACGCAAGAGGTAACTTGCACAATCACGTAAAACTTCGACCAGCGAACGTTGATGCAGCGACTCCATGGCGCAGTACAAACTTTTTTCTTTCTTTTAAGAAAACACAAATCGCAGATCGACTCGCGAGATTTTCGGCTGACAGCTAGATGCGGAACTGAATTTCGGAGCCATCCTAGTAAAGGGTTTTTATACTCTGTTTTCCCCCAAAATTTCCCTCTCCATCCGCTCGACGAGTTAGGTGCACTTGGCGAGATATGCATATGTACCATAGTTAGATGGCACACACCTTCATATTTGTGCACCCGCACCTGAGTGTCAAATTATTAACCCTTGACTTCTCGCTCGCTAGAAACATCCGCTTTTTCCGCTGTTCGATTGATTTCCTCACTATTTATCGATGTACTCTGTATTGAATTCGGGCCGCACTCCTCGTGTGAGTCATTTGCCTCTCATTGCTGTGGTCTCGTACCCCGAGGCGAGCATCCAGAAGCATGCTTTGTCTCCCTTACATCCCTGTCTGCCCCCTGACGCGTGGTATACTCGAAGACGAATTTATAACTAGTTTTCTCAAATCGAACGCATACGTGTCGCTTGAATAACCTTTCTTACATGCTTCTATATTACACCGATGTCGTTATTTTCATAAAACTATACAATGGTTGACGTTTGGTACGACAGGTAAAAGCTGTAATAACTTCATGCTACGGTCTCGAGCCATAGAGGCGCACGCCCGGAAGCATCCTTTGTGCCTTTTGCACCTCCCACCCTCCCGCACAAAGAGGTGGTCGATTATTTCAAAAGGTAAGCTTCCGATTAGCTCGTCATATTCCGAAATTGAGAGGCGGACGTTTTGATTTCTGGCCAATTTAAAGTCGTACTTTTCTATTCCCGGAGGCTGGTTCCTTGGTAACTTGCAACGCGGGCACTTAAAAGATTTAAAAAGTTTCACTGGCACGTGGCAAGCTTTCCAGTCAGGGTTGAACCCTAAATCTGTGAGCAAATCGACCTGTTTTTTTGAAGTTATATTCGTCGGGACAAGTATATCATTCCTTGGCATTTTCGAGTGATTCATATTCGGTTGTTTAAAATATTGCTGGTATAAAATTATTGCTGGTTTCATCACATAGTCTGTGGTACTAATCACCAGTCAGGGTTACTTGACTTGATCTGGAGTAAAAAAAAAAATGACAGTTGTATGACGGAGGTGAAGACTTTAGCCGGAAACAGGTGGAACACTTGGAGTCCTTAAGAAATTCCATTTGCATGTGATAGGGGCCCCATCCTGGGTTGAAGCCTAGTTCCTCCAACACAGCTACCTTGTCGGTGAAGTTCATCTATAATCGAATTATATCATATTAGTATTGAATGGATTATATCATATTAGTATTAAATGCTAAACTGGATTAGGTGAGAGGCCATGCATTGGTACATATAAGTCTTCTTCAACGGGTTCGTCTCTGATAGGTGGGGATAGGTCGGTTTGGTTTACGTAAGTTGGTAGTGGTGGTATTGTATCGGGATCAATGGTAATCAAGGTCGGGGAGTCTGGGTCATTTTGTGGTTTGGGAGAGTCAATTGGCCTTGAAGTTTGTTCTTCAAAAGCGAGATTACGCCTGGGTGGTATGGGAGTAGATCTACGTCAATGATTGTCATATACTGGAGCAGTTCTTATCCTATGGTTATCGTATTCGCAGGCGGGATCAAATCTAACTCTCCTTGGTTTTGGTGCTGGACGGATGATTGCTGTTGACGTAAATTCTGGAGCGAGCAATGGGATATTTACGGAGGAATTGATAGCGGTGAAGGTTATGGTAGTGTCTTTTCTCTTGACCATGGTTGGTTCATAGATATGATCGATTGAGGGCGTTTCAATTTCTTCATTAATTGCCCTTCCTATGATTCCATTAGTTCGACGTAGGGTGTGTGGTAGAGGCTCGATGGTTGGTCTTCTTTCTTCTTTCTTCTTTCGGCAACAAATGAATGGAAGGATTATCAATAGAATAAGGAAGAAAAATACAAAATGGGAAATGCAAATAATCATGGGAATGGGGATACTTGCAGTGGTTGGGAGATATTGATAATATTGAGTGCGGACGACTGGGCTAAAAGGTATAATGGTGTCTTGAGTGATGAGCTTGCAGGAACTGACAGCGCGAATGATCCTTAATCTTTGCAGTTTTATGTTTATGTGTACTTCGTTTCCGGAACATATAATTTTGACTGTTTCTGCAACTGGTGTGGAGGCTAGCCATTCCCTAGCGAATTCTAGCTGGATCCACTCCGTACGGTTCAAGATTTTGGTTTGATAATTGCAATATTTAAGAGTAACTGGATTGAAAATTAAAGATGATTCGCAAGCTGGTTGTACTACTCTTAGCTTGATTTTGCAGTACATAATGTCGTAGTGTGTGATGCAGTAATCGATGTTATCCAAGAAAAAATATTCCGATTGGTCGGGTTTAATGGCGATGAATTTACTAACTGGCGTGAGGAAGACAGCGTTTCTATCGTGATGTAAAATGGGCACAGAGTATGTCCTATTAAATAATGGAAACAATATTCGGATTCTTACGGTGGCGCCAAGGGTGCGAACTTGAAGTTTTATTAATTTACTGAAGTCTAAAGAATAAGGGTTGGTTATTAAAAATTCGGCGGTGGGTTGATTTAACTTGATGTATGCTTCGATGTGAGTGATCCAGTTTCGAGGAAGTATGTTGTGGCTTATGCGTCCTGCTTGGGCTAAGTGTATGGTTTGGATAATCTTCCCGTTGATATTCATGTGCATTTCAACCAATGAATTTAATGTTTGCATTCAAATTTGTGCTAAGCTGAGAAATTCTTGGTCTAAGGGGTCAGTTAAGTCTCTCGCCTTCTGTAATGCCATGTCGTGCCTTATATACAGCTCGTTCCTGAGATGGTTGAGTTCTTGGAGGCGATCTGATATTCCATTGGATATTAATCTGGCAACTTTCATGGCTGAATGGTATTCATCTTCCGGGTTGTTCTCCTGTGCTCCAAAGTTGCGAAAATTAATTTCTGATGTCGGGTTGGTGTTGATGGGAGGCGCGAGGTTCATAATTTGTTCTTCCATATCCTTTATTGTTGCCATGCGGCGTAGTAGTTGTCGTATTCTGATAGATTGCTGCTGGCATTTAGTCAGTATTGGGTGGCATTCGACTGAGATCTCGCCACAAAGTTCCTTAATTAAGATATCGTTGATAGAGAAAGGTTTTATGTCAATTTCTATGGTTGTTTCCCAGCTGCTTTCTCTTGTTCTTAAAGGGCTGACGTATTCGTAGTATATTCCTGGATTATATATTGGCGTTGTTATGGAGTATATTGCCATTGTTTCATGTATCATTTGTATGAGGAGAACGATGATCAACTATATAATTGCGTAGTGCATCTTGATCCCTTATATTGTTTTTTTTTTTTTTTTTTTTTTTTTTTTTTAATTCGTTTATTTATTTATTGATGTACCACCACCTGAAAAATTAATTCTTGTTACGATCTTCATTTAATTATTGTTTAAGCAAAAGCAATATAGAAGCGAGGAATGGATGATGTTTTATTCTTCTCCGCTTTCTTCGTCGTGATCGTTGGCTTCACTTGGAGCTGTTGGTACTGGTATATGGGATAGGAAAGTGGACATAGCTAGGCTATCTGTTACTTTAGGATGATATATTTGGTCGATAGGGCGTATAGGACTGAACTCATAACTACCGCATCTTGTGTTAGACGGGGATCTTTTTTTAAATAATGATGGGCATTTTATGCGGTTAAGGCATAAAGCAATTATTAACACGGTTAGTATACAAAGGATGATGGTGGAACCTCCTGCTCCGTTTTTGTTTTTGAGTTTTTGGTTTTGATCGGATATGAATTGGTCATAACGATTTTGTATTTCCTCCAATGACAATCCCTCGTCTACCTTTTGGGCTAGGACCTTGGGTATTGGTTTTTCATATGTTTCTAATATGGCTCGTGTCTTGAGATCGATATCCTTATCTATCAGATTGACGTCGAGTGTTATATTAGGTATATACAAAAATTCGTTGAAGAATTCAATAGTGCTCATGCCTGTTAATGTGACATGACTTTGGCGAGCAGAACACCTAGGTTTTAGGATGAACGCTAGATTCGCTAATAATGTGTCCTAAATATTCCACCTCGGTGGTAAGAAATTCGCATTTGTCGGGTTGTAGGGACAGATTGGCTTCTCTCAGACTGTTAAAGAGTCGTCTCAATTTTTTTCCGTGTTCCTCAAGATTTTCGGCAAAAATTGTAACACCGTCTAAGTAGACTAACAGTTCATGATCCTGCAAGCCCATGAGTACAAGATTCATTAATCTTTGAAACGTGGCTGGGGCGTTCTTCAACCCAAATGGCATTCTTACATACTGGTAATGTCCTTTTCCTGTGTTAAAGGCTGCTTTATGTCGGTCTTTAGGGTCCATTTTGATTTGATGAAACCCACTTGCTAAATCGAAAATAGAGAAATATTTTGCTCTCCATCGCTTTTTACCGTTTTTATCTGGTTTCTTGGGAACAATCCAAAGCGGGGAGTTGTACGGTGAGTTGGAACTTTCGATTATTCCCTTTTTTAGTAGGTCATTTACCTGCTTCTGGATTTCTTCCTTATGAATAGGTGGGTATCTATATTGTTTAGTAAATACGGGTACGTGGGTACGTCGTCGGTGGTCGTAATATTATGTTTCAGCACGTCTGTAGCTGGCAAAAGCTCTCCTGGAAGTCTGAATAAATCTGGATATTCTGAAACGTCATCAATTACGTGATGTTTTTCTTCTTCGTTCAGATGATCTAATCGGAGGCTCTGGTGCACTTGCTCTAGTCGATCCTTCGGGTAGGGTTCTTCTAATTCTTCTCTGCTCTCGAAGAAATCCTCTGAATCACTTACCAAATCAAACGACTGCACTTTTATTGGGGAGATTTCGACTTCGACATCTTCTTCATTTGCATTGACCGCCATCATGACGCATTTCTGATTGTCAATTGCGGCGACCGCTTCTCCCATAAATACATTTTCTTTCGTCTTGATTCGGGGTATGTATCCTTCTTTTAAGTCTGTAGGATGCACATTGATTGATATAGGGGTGCGAGTGCGAGTTTGCAGAATATACCTGACTGATCTTGGTTTTATATACTCATAATTTTTAAAGTGTATTGGCGTTATTGGGCGAGATGAAGTTACTAACGCATTATGCTGAAAGGAAATTTCAATACCTTCGGTCTTCAGAAAACCTACGCCTAATATTCCTAATGCACATACGGGAAGAGCAGTAGTCATGACTTGGAATTTTATCGGTTTGTCAAAGAAGGTTAATTCTGTTGATCCTGCGGTCGTAAATGTGTCATGAGTGATTCCTGCAATATTCATAGCGTCGTGTGTTGCTATAATCGCCCTTGGGTGTAAATAGTTGACATGAATTAGATTTATTTCTCCTCTGGTGTCAATCATAAAATCAGTTAGACCGCGGACTTCCGGCGCTTTCAACGAAATTACTGGTGCTTCTCCTCTACCTGTGCTTGCAATTCCGTTACTGTGATGAACTTCACCGATATAAGACGCTCCTGAGCCTCTTCGCTCATCGCAGTGTCTAATCGAAGGGCAGGCTGCGAGTTTAAATGGGCATTTTGGTTATGAGCTAGTTGTTGTTGCGCACTTGGCTGGTGCATAGGCTACGCAAGTTGTTGAGGCATCATAGGATAGTTTGCATAGTAGGAGTGATAAACCATTGGGTTTATATATGGCATGGGGTAAGGGTATGGGTATGGTGATTGTGAAAAATGGGGCTGGTAGGTGCTTGTTTGGTTATTTCTTACGTTTTGATTATATCTGTTCGCGAAGTGACGTTGCTCATTATAAATCCTTTCACTAAAGTTCGATCGTTTATTATTATTATTTCTTGGATGAAAACTAAGTTTTCTTTGGGGACTTCGACTATTCCTGTCGTCGTACGAGCGGAACGTTGCAGGTTTTGCTTCCTCCTGGTAATTATTTCTCCAAGGCGAAGGGTCTCGAGGCTCTGCTCTACCAATGACTGTGATTTTCCCATGTCGGTCCTGGTATCCACTCATATCTTGTTCGATGCGACGAGCTATTTTTACGGCCTCATTGAGAGTGCCGGGTTCTTGTACACTTACAGCGTATAATAAATCGTCCGATAGTCCTCTTTTGAAGGATTCCAATGCTATCCCTTCAAGCATTATAAGCATGTTTGCAACTTTGGGTGCTCTGAATTTTTCTTTTAATGATGCCTTTGCTCCTTCCATAATTCTTTTTATTCTAGTAAAGTATTCCATAACCTTTTCATCACGACGCATTTGGATTCCTTGGATTTCTGCGCAGTATTGCGTATAATCCTTTTTCGGTGCAAAATACTCCTTGAGGGCATCTCCGAGAGTTTCGATGCTGTTGATCTCTACTCCACTTACGGCATCTCTGGCTGTGTCTCTTAATTTTGCTATTACTCCTTTGAAGAATGACTCACGTATACCTTCGGGACAGATATTGAATCCATTTGCGACATCTTGCATGAAGGTTTTGAGTGACAGATTTTTACCATCGTACGGAGGAATATGAAGTAATGCTTGTTGGACAGCCATGCATTCATGCCCATGGTGTTATTTTAAGCATTGCATCCGCGATGTTTTGATGATGTGTTAGATTGGTTATTGCCTGGACTGCTTCGTCGGCCATTTTTATTTATTTAATCGACTTCGTCAATACCTGGGGGAATCTCAGACTGAGATAGTCCTGGTCGCCGGGTACCGTAGGCTCCGTTATGTGGGTCGCTTTCTTTTCCGTAAGCTTTTCTTACCTTTGCTAAGAGTTTGTCGGGATTTATTTTTGTCTGTATTTTATTGCAGTTCTCGCAATCGACGATTATAGGTATAACAAGAATTGAATGTTTAGGTTCGTTCGCTATTGTTTTTATCAACTTGTTTACCTCGGGATTCTGCAAGAGGTTTAATAAATTTTTTGTCAATTTCTCCTGTGATTTCTGCATCGAGCAACTCGGCTGACTCTTGTAAGATATTGTCTATTTCTGCCCAAGAGAAACTAGCGGAGTCAGAATGTAATTGATCGATGGCGGTCAGTTCTGAGACGTGACTAACGGAAGTAGTGTATAAAGTAGGATCCGATTACCTTGGTTTTACTTCTACTTCATAAATGGCTGCAAGTCCCGCGGGGTCTTTTTCGGAGGTTATCTTGAGAGTAGATGCAGGTTCGTTTTCAAATTTAGGTATCACTATGACTGTGTAATATCCGGGGTTTTCTCGATTCTGCGGGGAGGGGGTTCTTGGTTCTTGCTTTAGCATAGGCGTCAAAAAAAAGGAAAAGATAAATCGGTGTTAGGAGAATATTAAATATTTTAAGATAAATTTTGTAATTTGCACTCTTTGCAAAAGTCTTTAGGGATGATAAAGCTCATCGGGCTATTGCATTGAAAACAATGGTGAAACGTAAGGTCGTCGTATTCTCCGGACTGATGCTTAAAAATATAAAGGTTTTTATTCCCTTATTTATAAAATCGGTCTCCGAAAAGAATCGGCCTGTGACAGTGAATTGAGAGGTGATCTGCACGCAATGAAGGCAATAAAAATATCGAAAAGGGTCCGAGTTTTTTCTTAAAAATATCCGGTCGAAATCCCACAATATTCTCTTACCACTTTGTGTTTAAAAATTTCTGTCTTAATTTCAGATGTCATTGAGTTTTATAGTAATTTATATTGAAGATACATATGCGATTAATGAGTTATATTGTTTATATATATAATATTATTTTTATTATTGTAATTGCAAAATAAAGGGGCAGTTTAATTTTTAATTTCGTGAAATTCGTTAGAATAATTTATTATAACTTGATTTTTATCAATAAGAGTTGGTTTGGCGATCTCGCTTTTCTTAATTACTTGATAGAAATGCTTATGTTTCTCTGGCGATTCAATTAATTGAGCTAAGAATTTTCGTAATTGGTATTCTCATCCGCCGCGTCTTTGTCTTGCCATGCGTCGGAAAGTCGAGTGCAGCACTTTGTCCCCTGGCGACTTTAAGGAGGTTCAGTAGAGTTAGGATTAATGAACAAATATTCATGAAATTAAAAATATTTATTTATTCTTACACATGAAACGACATACTACACTTTTGAGTTGTTTAGATACGTTACTGATGAGATATTAATAAAATAAATTTTCACAATTTAACATTGAGTCTTATGGAAAGTTGGGTTTTTTTGTACTTCTAACTCAAACTGCATAATTATTAACGAACAAATACTTTCAAAATCTTTATGCGCAATAGAAGAATAACTAAGCAATAATTTTATAGCTTGAACAACTCGCTAGCAAAACTAGAAGGGTGCTAATTCATATACTTTTGTGTAAAAAAGCTAAGATAGCGCAGAATAACCTCCATTATACGTGCTAGCGGCAACATCGCATTTCTTGACACAGCGTGCGCTGTTTAAAATTAAATATAACAACTAATAACACATGTATATACTATGTGTATGTGTATGGCGCAGAGTAAACGACGTTGCCAAACCGAAAGCGGTAACTACGCTAGTCAATAGAAAGTCTGTAGCATCTTTGTTTTGACTTCCTACGTATGTGCTGAACCTCATTAAAGCATAAGGAGTAGTGCGGATCAATTGAGTGCAACACGTTGACACCTATCAATTGAAGAGAGGTAACCGAGTGCAACACCTTGACACCTAATGGTTACGAGGAATGACTGAGTGCAGCACTTTGACACCTGACAGTCGGAGAGACGTAACCGAGTGCAGCACTTTGACACCTGGAGATTACAAGTAATGACTGAGTGCAACACTTTGACACCTAGCAGTCAAGGATGTTGAGGATTTTTAAGGTTTGACAAAGAGGCAGTGATTTAATTTATATATTCGTTATTGTATGTAAAAAGTACAAAATAGTAAATGTGAGAATATTCCTTATTACTATCAAGTATTCAGTTTAATACGGGTCTAATTAATTGTGCGTCGGGTACGTGGGGGTCAGGTACGCAAGTGAAAGTATATTTTGAGAAAATATATTGTTGAAATATGTAAATTATATAATCTGTTGCCGAGCGCATCGCGCGAGCTCGAGCCCCGAGCTCGCAAGCCTCCCGAGCTCAAGCCCGAGTCCGAGCTACCGAGCTCAAGCTCTCTCCCACTATGTACACCTCCCCACCCGTGTGACTACTCGGGTCGCTCAGCGGCTGCGGCCGCCTCGAGCCA
>JAWWEN010052726.1:0-10092 GCA_035582955.1 Sycophila texana | reverse complement strand
TGTTTCATCATTTACACCGTTCACTACAAACAAGTAAAAACAAAATCATGATTTGAAAATTCATGACGGTTTATATATAAAGAAACAAACTATTCGTATATAATACATTATGCATTAGAAAAATTTGTAGGTTATATCTTATATAAGGTTACTTAAAATAAACTATTTGTATTTTACTTACACTGGAAAGTGGATAACAGTTCTTCTAACTGATATTTTTTCAGAAACTTTCTCTTATCTTTCATTCTTACACCCAAAAAAAAAAGAAAATATCCTATTCTAATCTACCAGTTGCGGGGCGCTCTTCTCTGCTGCCGGGGCCGCTCTCTCTTTACGTAGCGCTGCCCGTCCCATCGGACGGTGGTTCTCCACATGGCCTTCTTCTGCAGGTGGTCCTTCATTGACTGGCCTGGTTTTTGTCGTGACTTCGGCGCTTATATTTCTTCTTCTCATTAATATATCCAGCACGCGGCGATCTCCGAGTGCGGTTGGGGATCCCTCCCGGCTGGGCGGGGGAGGGCACGATGCTCCGGACGGTCGCGTTCGGCATTTTCGTCGCCTCGGCAATGGCGCAGGATCGGCAGGCTGCCTTCCCCAGAGCGCCTCTTCTAATCTATCCCGAAGTTGGTAGCCAAACTCGATGGCTCGTCGCGCCTGTCCTTCCCACTGCGCTTGAGCTTCTCGTACGGCATCGGTAATCCGAGCAAGATTCTCCTGCTGCTCGTGCCGCTCGTCTTCCTCCATGTGCTTTTTCACCTGCGCATCGATGAACTCCTGCTGTCTTTTCTTTATTTCGTTAAGCTCCTTGCGGAAGGCTTCCTCGATTGCCCTCTCCTGTAGATTTTCGCGGTGGCGGCGCCCCAACTCTAACTCGCGAGCGTTCAGCGCATCGATACGCTGGCGATCGGCCTCATACCTGTGTCTTACTTCAGCGGCGTGTCTGTCCACCTCCCGGAGGCGCGCATACTCCTCTCTCATGGCCTGTAGAGACTTCATTCTATTCCTCGGTGGCAGCGCTGGTTTCGGCACGCTGCTGGTGTGACTGGAGCGCGCTTGCGGCCGGTAGTATTTCTGGTGTCGTCCTCGGAAGGCCTTCAACTGTCTCGTGAATTCCGCCGAAACTTCGTCGTGATGCTCACGCAGGTACTCGGCGCGGCGTTGCGACTCGTTTCTTTCGCGAATCGTTCCCAAGCGTCGGAAACACCTCTCTCTTTCTAACTCCTCGTCGATCCGTTCGTCGCTAATTTTAAGGGGAATTCTTCTTCCCGGATCATATCCCTTAACTCCTGCTGAAACTCCCGATGTTTGGCGATTCGGAGTTCGCGCAGCTGGCGATCAAGCTCGGATGCCGCGTCGTGTTCATGGTTCTCTCGCGACATTAAAAAACTCGCGACCACAGAACACTCACTTTTATTCACTAACACTTCACCGTCGCGTGTTTGACCATCGGCATTGTCCATTACTTCGATGTCTACGCCGCGGGCACTCGCGTCACCGGCAGGCACTCGCGATGGGAGAGGCAAGGTGGCTCCTTCCTCGGCGCGGCCGTCGTTGTTTTCGGGCGCGGAGGCCTCCGCGGCGTCGCGACAGACGTCTTGGTTTTCCTGGCTCGACATGTTGAAGCGAAAATTGAAATTTCAATGAAACTCGAAAATAAACTAACTTAAAGTCAGAGGTGACTTCGAGAGCTCCAGTCGCTATGAAGGCTAAACTGAAACTGAGCCCGATGGTGACTTCTCTGCGGACTCGGCGGGGTCAGGTGTCGGGGGCGCATACGGTTCGCCGAAGGGCCATAGCGTCATTGTCCTCCCTCACTAGTGGTTGCCGTTACGGGCGGCGGCTCGGGCGTCTTCCGCCTCTCGTTCTCGCATATAGCGTCGGATGGCCTCGAGGTTCCTTGCCCGCTGCTCATTTTCGTCAGGTGGGTCCTCTCCAGCCGCGGTAGGCTCATAAACGCCTCGGCGCAGGGCGAGAGGCTCGCATCGGTCTTCGTCGTTTTGACCTGGTGCGGAGCGCGCAAACAGGTGTGTCAGCGAACTGAAAATGGCTCCGAATAACTGACGGCTCCAGCCGTAAATTTGATGGAGGGTATATCCTTGGATGAGCACCTCAATTAGGGATTTTACAAGCTGACAAATTACCACGATGGCAATCACTCCGGCGGAGTAAATGCCGAACTGCGTAAATCCTGACCAAAAATCAGATATGGCAGATCGTGCCACGCTCTTTACAGAGGCTTCATCGAACAAATTATGTAACTCGATCGGCTCGGTGGGCGCGGCTTTGCCCGCTAGTCGCCGAGCCACGTGCTCAACAATAGCCGCGCGTTCCATCGGGAACATTGCATGTTCGTGCAAGCGCTCGTAAATTCCGTCGTTTATTAAGCCGCACACGTCTTGGTAATTCCAGGTGAGGCGGGTTAATGGCTTCAGAACATTAGGTTCCTTCGCAGTACTCATCTGCGGGGTGCGCTGTCTCCAGATGCCATTGATTCGATACATCGGAGGTATAAGCGCATTGTACTCGATTTAGGTGCCCCTCCCCGTCAAGATGTGCGTCTTGGGGCGCAGGTATAAGTTTGCTTCGCCGCAGGTAACCGGCAGTTCCGAAAAGCACTCCTCGGTTTTCCTGATTTTGCAAGAGCGAGGCTCGCACTGTATCAGGTGCATGATCTCCGCCGCGGGAACAGCTGTGTAGCCAAGCTGTCCCATTAATTCGTCTGGCGATTATTATTAAAAAATTCGTCTGGCGCAGTATGAGCCAACGCTAACGAATTTTTTAACGAATTTTTGATCACTTGACGTTCTAATTCGCAACGATGGAGTATAATATCTTTATACATTTGCGTAAATTGGGTTTTTACATGCCTCGCATAGTATGTCAGTTTGGTATTAAAGTAGTCTGACAGCAATATATTTTGCACGTTTATCTGTTCCTTCTTATACTATAATATATAAGGATAAACTGACTTCCGCAGATCTGGGTGGAGCCGGCCACTGCTAAGCCGAACTGCACGTTGCCGGTCGAATTGGCAAAATAAATATCCGGAGCGTCGGTCGTATTATCCGACACTTTTACCCCGTCTCCGTGAAAAAGCGTCTCATAGCGCTCGAAATCGCATTCGTGGGATGTAGATGTTTCCCAAAATGCGCTGCCGATCTCCTCGTCGGAGCAATAGCCTGGCGCGTACGCACACGTACGCGCTCGTCCATATCCAAACTTGCGCTAAACTCCCGTATAGTCACCTCAAGATCAATGGTGACTAAAGCCTTTGGGTATTCGTTCGTGGCCGCGCCACACAAATAGTGATCTTTGACAGGCACCATCATCGTTGACCGCGCCGACGATTGTCGCGCTCGCGCGCGTCGTCTGATTGACGCGTACGCCGGCGACGGTAGCCTCGCCGTATAGGAAGCTTCCGAAACGCACGATATCCTCACATACTTCGCGAGATATCTGCTTCAAACAGGTGCTTTCTCCTTCTGGCACCTCGAGCGTATGGGAAAACATGCCGCAGATGCGCACATGTTGACGGATTAAGATTTTACAAGCGCGCGCAAATAATTCCCTACGTTTTATACGTTGCAACAACTGAATTGCGACTGGCTTGACCGTCGGATTGGTATCATCTATTGAGCATTCTCCGATTTCGATGAGGGAAATCGTGTTCATATTCGGCGTTTCTCTCCCGCAATCGTAGTCGATAAGGGCATCGCAAAGGCCGAAGGCGAGGGCCAGTAGCGCAGGCAAAAGCTTCATGATGAGCCCTGTAACTGATTTTTCCCTATTTTACTAACGCGAACTTTCTCTTTACATTATGGCACCAAAGCGTTGGTTCCCTGCGACATCACAAAGCTACCCTTAAGCGAACTCCTATCCTTAAGAAAATTTTATTTTTACAAGTACCAGAAAATCGAAGATTCCATTCATTCCCGCGGTTTACAACATGTTTCATTGACGGTTCGGCCTCGGCGGCCTCGCAATTAATGCAAGTAGTATTGTAAAAAAAAACTTTAAGCTAAACTTAGCAAAGACCAAGCGGCATGCCTGAGCCACCCCAGCTCTCGCGTTTTTCCACTCAGTCATATGGCATCCAGGTATCTGTCCCCTCATTAAGAAACGAAGGAGCCGAGCTCCGTTAATTTATGGCCAACGAAATTGCCGTCGGCTAGGTCCCATGCACGCAGGAGCTTTTTCCCACCCCTATAAACTGAAATCGCCGTTTTGACAATTTAGACTTAAATTTGCAACCATTGCCGTTAGTGACAGCGGCGAGACGAGGGAATATCACGAACGTCGCGAATAATCCCCTCCGGCCGGCTGAAGATCTAGCCATGCCGGAGCGACGCGTGTTTCTAAGTCGCTTCTGGAGATTTAGAAGATTTAAGAGTTAAGTTATGGGCTAGATTTTAATGACAGAATTCTCATTTGTAGCAATTTAGATTTTAGCGTATAATTGACATGAAATATTACTCGGCGCTCAATTAGCGAGTAAAAGAAAGAAACGCGGATAAGGCGCTCGAACAGAGAACACTCGGGCGCGCGACAAGCTAGACGCACGCAATAGCGCCGCGAACCAACAAAAAAACGCGTGATCTGCCCTCAGACTTCAGCAGTATAGTGGTTAGTACCATGGAAAATTAAAAGTGCGGATACACAGCG
This sequence comes from Sycophila texana, assembly GCA_035582955.1. Taxonomy (NCBI): domain Eukaryota; kingdom Metazoa; phylum Arthropoda; class Insecta; order Hymenoptera; family Eurytomidae; genus Sycophila; species Sycophila texana. The sequence continues at coordinate 5,430 of JAWWEN010052726.1, read as the reverse complement.
TTCCGCGGGAGCTTTACCTGAATTAGTGCAGGGTTATAAAATTTTTACCTGGGCCCGGAAAACAGAAAGGAAAAGGAAAGGAAGGAACCGGCGGACAAACCAAGACCTAAGATTACAAAATCAAATCCCGCGATGAGTTCGCATCGATTAATATACCGGCGACAAACCAGGATTTGAGGTTACAAAATAAAAAAAAACTCAGGCTAGACCCGGTTGTACCCGGCCGGCCGCTTACTTTTTTAGAATAACTCGGTAGGATAGTAAAATCCAACGCGTTTCGCACGGTCGCCAAGATTTTAACGAGATTAAGAACTTATTAAGAAATTAAATTACTTTAGTAAATTAAGGAAATTTAGCGTCGAGGCATTCATGGTCAAACCCCCCCAAAATTTAATCTTTTTCGTGTAAAACGCAATAAAACAGACCAGGCCTCAATTGACGCCTAAAATTTTTAGTACCAAAAAATATTCGTTGCGCAGCATTAGACATTTTAAATACCCGGATTGTAGGACAAGGGCGGCAGAGGGAAAGACCTCGCCTGTAAGTAGGCGGTGCTTTTGACCACTCATCCGCCGCCGTTATCCCGCCGATAATCCGAAATCGCACGCCCGTACATACATAAAAACTAGTAAATTTCGGCACGCCGCATGCGCGACTTCTACTAACTCGGAAAATAAGAATTTCGAAGTAAACGATGAGCTACTATGGCTGCCGACGGCCCAAAAAGAAAACGGACTTGAAGGGACAAGAAGACTATTATCCCAAAATTATGACGGCATTAATAAGGAAAATTGGGAAGGACGGAATCCCGGAGCTCCACCGTCGCTTCTAGGCGTGAGACACTGACTCGACATCGTACGTTATACGTGGAAGTTCCCTTCCCCTATCAGGGCGAGTGGAACGTCCGTGCACCAGTCTCCCCGGATCTGGAATGGGACGGGAAAGCTTAGCTTGGGACCACATGTTAGTAGCGCGGCGGGTTTTTCGCATGCCTCGGCCAAGGCGACGAAAAAATATAAAAGAAAATAAAAGGGGCAAAGGCGACACCCTAGGTCGTACCCAAGCACGGGACCAGTGTCGATGTGCCTGACAAAAGAAAAATCAGCGCAAACTGATTTAGTGAGGTCACCGGCCTTTTCAACGGTGTACGCCTTCGATTAGGATTAGGAGGGAATAAATTTAGCATTTTAGACATTTTAATAAATTAGGAAGGGATTTTGCTTTTCCGAACCCAGGGGCAGGGTTTGCATCTGTCCAAAGCGAGACAAAGAGAAGGAAGAAAATAAAACGGATCTCCCGTAATGACGAAGGCTAGCCGAGTGCCGCCGGGATGGTGCGGAAATTAGGTAGGTGATGGACAATTACCCAAAATCACACTTAAGCACGGAGCCAATGTCGACGTTCGGGATATAAACATCGTCCCACGCGCCGACGTGGCAAGGCCACCGTACCCTCAACAGAATTCGAAAGTGAAGCTCGCCTTTAGCGTCTATACTTGTCCCAAGAAAGGGGTGCGTGTCGCGTCGCAGTCATCGGCATGAGGCGAACGCAGAACGCAGCACCGTGCCATTACGGAAAGGTCCAAGAAGGGAAAGTCCGAGGGCGAGTGAAAGGTCTAAAAAAAGAGTCGCCGTTGTCAAAAAGGGCAATAAAGCAATAAAACAAAAAGAGGAACTCTACATAAGACAGGATCAGTCTATGCCTTACTGAAGAGTGCACTCTATGCGTCGAGTCGCACTGTTATGTCCTGAGCGCTGGCTTTTGAGAACATGGGAAGGGCAACAGCAATAGGAATTACGCCTCCCCAATAAATTCTTCATCCCTTTAGGCGACGCATCGTGCATGCACAGCCGAGTAGATTCACGGCTCGTCGGCCTTCGGCCCTCGTTTTTTCTTTACAGCGTCTCGCTATTAGACGACGTCGCATGTACGTCGCCGCTTTCCGGACTACTACTTTCTCCCTCGCTTCTTAATTGCGTTTTACGCAGTTTATTTGGAAGTACAATCCTTTCCCCATTATTAAAGCTTATTTTAATATTTCTCTCGTCGTCAAGTACCTCTAGTACACGATACGGGCCGGAATATTCAGGCGCGAATTTTCTGCGCTTCGGCTCGGAGATGAGCATTACGCGGTCCCCCACTTCGAATGTGCACGGATTTAAACGGCGATCGTAATATCCCTTAGATCGGTGTTTCGCAGCAATTAAATACTCGCGCGCGAGTTCATGAATTTCAGCTAAACGATCGCGCAAACGCGCCACATAGTCCCCGTATGTCTCAGGTATGTTTTCTTCTATCGGCTCGTGTTCCGACGGCACGCGCGCGAGTCGGCCGAAAATACATTCAAACGGCGTGAATTTCGTCCCTTCGTTCACGCTGGTGTCGTACGAAAACGTGGCGCAACTACACCATTGTGCACGTACGCATTTTATTTTGCACATACGCGCGACGTTTTGAATTAACGCGCTAGTGAAATTCGGGCCTTGATCCGTTAATACTACCTTTGGCGCGCCGAATGTAAACACAAAAAACTTTAAAAACGCGTCCGCGACTTCAATCGACGAAATTGCCTTTAAAGGAATCGCGAGACTGTAATTAGTCAGCAGATCTTCTTGAATTGTAAGCATGTAATGATTCCCGTTGCTCGTAGGCGGAAAAGGGCCGACAAAGTCCATGGCCACTTTATCGAAACTTACGCCGCTGGTATCTGTGATGACCATCGGCTGTCGCACCTTTTAGCGATCTAACTTGATGCGCTGGCAGGTCGCGCATCGTGAAATAAATTCTAGCATCTGGCGCTTCATATTAGGCCATACATAATGCTGCCGCAGCATCTTGAATGTTTTATTGACTCCCTTATGTCCATTGATCGGGGAACAATGAGTATCTCTTATAATTGCTTCACGAACTTCCAGGTCAGGTGTGTTAACGAGATTCTTGCAGACGAGTATCTTTGTGGCTCTACCGCTAAATAGTTCTTTAAGTAAGTCGCTAATGTCATTCCATGAAAGGTCGTCAATTTCCATTGTTTTAGACAATCTAATAATCATTAAGTTGAGCTCCAGTGCAACGTCTAATAAAGATTGCAGAGCACTTGTCATTATGTCCGGATCAACTCGAATGTGTAAGTTTTCCTTAATTGTCAATGCAATTAAATACTTCCTCCCTTCGGCAGTTGGTCGTGCCACGCCCAGCGCTAAGTCCGCAAGGGCAGGCAAATTATCTGCCTCGGCTAACGCGTTAGCACCCGTGCAAAGAGGCTGATTTTTCGTTGTTACGAAATAAGCAAGATTATCCTTGGCGAAAAGAAATCGGTCGCGGAGTTCCACGACGTTCCGCGCAATTCTTTGCGGCGGAGCGGCGTCTCCTCGATTTATCTCCCCGTTGATGGAACGACCAAAATCTTCCAATTCGAGCTCCTCTGCCTCGTGCGGCGTGAAAGCACCTCGGCTCTCCCTTTCAGGTGCGAAAGGCGGAGGGCTGGGTGTAAATATCGGGTCACTGATCCCAGACATCAATTCATCTAATTTTTGCCAGTTTTCGGTGGCGGGGTCAGACCATTCCATCGGCGCGTTCGCCGGGACAGATGTTTCGGGGGTCGGCGGCCTCTGCGGCGCAGGTACCCCGGATTCATTCGGGCTCTCGGTCATTGCGAGTGGCGGGGCGTCGGCCTTTCGAGCTTTGGCCGCTATGGTCGCCAAAGACTCCTTTACAATCTTTTGCGCTCGTACGCGCTCCTTGCTTCCAAAGAAATATTTTCCGAAGCTAAGTTTTCGCATTCGCACATTTGTTAGGATGCAACCGAAATCTACGGTGTCTGGATAAACGTATTCGTACAAGTCCTCCTTTTCTCCAACTGGCGAGAGCCATCTTATTTGTATTTTCGTACTGTTGGCGTGAATGTTTTGAGTCGCGCGGCAAAGGTAAAAACCATTGTCCTCACTTAGCACGGCGAGGAATTCGGCTATCTCGTAAATTATTTCTGGGCCTCCCTTTGCCTTTTTCTTTTCCTGTGATTTCGTAAAGGCGGAGCTGCTGCTAGCGAGCTCGTCTCTTTTGCTGAGTGCCTCGATGGCGAGCGGCGTATTACGCGACAACGCATCCGCTACGTAGTTGGATTTTCCGGGTATATACTGAATGGTAAACTCATATTTTTCACGCAATTTAAAGCTCCATTTCTTCAAACGCGATGTTGCATCTTTTATATTATCAAGCCAAATCAAACGGGATTCCGTACAGATCAACAACTACTATCCCGAACGATGCGAGATTTTCGCTCCCGATGCCTCGCAGTATATGCTTGGCACTCTGATCTATTAATAAGTTTGGCTCCAAAGCAGCAATCTTTATTACATTGGGCTCGGATCCCGAGTCCACCATTGCTTCGACTTCTAGTTGAAGAAAATCTGCGGATATCATTTTGACTGTCGGCAAGATGTCTCGATTATCTACCCTTATGGCGTGCACTATTGTCGGGAGGAGAATCCCGCCTCCGCGACAGTTAGCGCTTGTATCGGACGCTGGGGGCGGCCCGCCCGTGCGGCGTCCGACGCCTGAGCGGCCCGATCGTTTCCCTGATCGCGGTTTTCTTGCCGCGGTTCCGGTGGAACCGGGCGATCTGGGCAATCCCTTACGAAGTGCCCCCTCCGCCCGCAATTAAAGCAGGTACTGTGCTGAAACTGGTCACCTCCATTCCGTCGTGGGTCACTTCCCTGCTGTATAAAGGGATCCCGTTGGTTTCTCGGCCCTGCTTGGGGCACTCCGTCTCTCGCCCCCTGCTCGTTTCTGAGCGGCGGCCTGACATTGTTATTCGGCTGGTAGTTTCCCCTGTAGACGCGAAAATCATTTCTATCGTTACTATTATTCGGGCCATATCCCCGGCGCTCGTCGCGCGGCGGCGCGTGATATGGCCGACCGTCATTCCTGCGCTCTTTCCGGCGAGGATCAAACTCGCGACGATTTTCAAACTGTCGCTCGTTTGAAAAATTCTGGAAATTAGAGGAGCTTTCTCCGGCCGCACGACCATGTTTACGGCGGTCGCGATTCCGTTGGTTTCCACAGCGATAGCCTCGTCAAAGGCCTCGCGGAGGATCATCCCCTCAAACCAGTAAAAATCCTTGCGCCAGTCCGGCGGCAAACCATCCTTAAACCCTTCGTTGACCTCGCGGACAATTGCCTCTAATTTCCGCCCTGGCAAGTATCCACCTGCCTCGCGCTTCCTTTTATCAATGATAGCGTCGCGGATGTCCAGCGCACGCTGATTATATTTTAAGATATTTTCGCGCTCGTTTTTGCGCAGAGAATCTAGTTGCCCGTATACCTGGTGGATCGTTTCTATCGGTGTGAAAATAGATTTTTCACCTTAATCACCTAAAAAGTTCACTTTATTGACCTACGCAGAGGGAGTAAAATGATGTTTTTCAGACATGA